>JAOVVB010253102.1:0-20080 GCA_028570985.1 Heterobranchus longifilis | reverse complement strand
GGGGGGCAGGTTATGTTTAAGGGGAGATAGCAGGTCAACAGTAGATGCCACATAGAAGTGGTGTACATCATCTGAAAGCTGAGGACCTGGAGATTAATTTGAGATGCAGGTCAGCACTGTGTCAAGGTTCTCTAGTCATAAATCTGTAATAAACTTTGTGTTTTGTTTAGGCACCTGTTACATTTTGAAGGTGTATAAGTGCTTAGAACATTATGATCCAAGTATTTGGTAAACATACAAATGTTCTATTATGTCTCATAAGTTGTTGCAGCAATTGTAGTGTTGATACCATTTGTTACACAGATTTGGTGCACAATTTAACATTTTTTTACCATTCGAGAATTGATAAAAATGGTCCAAAATACCTCATTAAGACACCAAGACCTTGAGGAACATCATAAAATATATTTGGTTTCACAAAATTTGACATTTGGAGATTTCTGCAAGAATAGCATTTTTTGGGGACTGGATGGCGAGCACTTCTGAAAACTGTCTCAAATTACATGGGATTATCATAAAGTGGGTATGTCTGTAATGGGTACCCATAGAACTCATTTTCATTCAGATATCTGGAGGTCAAAGGGCAAGGGACCCCTTTGAAAATGGCCATGCTAGTTTCCCTCACCAAAATGTAGCGCAACTTTGGAGCATTATTTAGCCCTCTTCCCAACAAGCTAGCATAACATGGTTGCGGATTCCTTAACTCTTCTAGTTTCATATGATACCAAATATGTGTAGAAAAAATCGGCAAGGTGTCGCCCGCCACATGGCCGACCTCAGAGGATTAAGGGAGACAAACTCAGAAATGAGTTAACATTTTAGCACTTCTGGTGCCCTCCAAGTCAATGGGTTTTTTTAATGGGTTTTTAGGTTTGTTGCCTGAAATAAGGTCTGTGATTAACACAAGCGTAGGGGATTTTCACATTTTGTTCTACGACATAAAATACATCGTTCCACTCATGAATTATGAAGCTTTTATGTGTCTTAAAAAAGATGATTGCTAAGCAGTGGCTAAATGAGACTACAGAGGTCGTCTTCCGCTTTTGACGAGGGAAGCAGGGTGAAGCTAACTTCTGGGTTGGCCTACAAAAAGTATTGTTTTACTATTTATATTTTTGACATAAGTTTTTTGTCTCTTCCTGTCTCCATTTTCTTCTGTCTCTCTCGTTCTGGCGCCCCTCAGACTTCTCTCCAATTCAAAGCCAACATGCTTGGCTGCACCGCTATCTCTCCCTCCTTCCATCTATCTCTATCCTCCTCTGGCTTCTTCTTCTCCTGGTCCTCTCCCCTCCTCGGAGCGGTGGCATAGGGAGTGGACAGGGAAGAAAAGTGCAAGTGTTGGTGAATTGCTAATAGGCAATCATAGTGCTCAGGACAAGGATGCCTACTGGAGGTCTAGGGACCATTAAAGAAACGTCAACTCGGCATAGGTATGCCAAGAATTATGAGTCAGTGGGCAGGCAACACTTCTTGGCTCCTATTGGTCAGGGCAGCAGGCCGTAATCTGTCACAATCCTGGAGTTGCTGTGACAGCAGCAGGAGCATTCTGGGCTCAACACAGAGGGTAAAGGAAACATGCAGCTAAGGGTGTGAGTGTGTGTGTGTGTGTGCGTGTGCGTGTAAGCCTGTATGAGTGTGGTTGAGAGCAGGGCTGCGCTATAAGTGGAAAATGTACAGAAACTGACATAATTATGTTCAGTAAATTGATTCTGTAAACCAATTGTAGCGTACCCCTTTAATGCACCTGAAAGTACAATAATGAATCACATCTAATCCTAAATACAAACAACTAATCACTATGCTTACATCATTTCTGTGGGTGTAATCCGAAACCAGGGAAGTCAAGTCGGCATTGTTCCACCAGTTCTAAGTGATTTTCTTTAACCATTTTTTAACCATGCGTGCCCAGTTGAACTCAGATGACTCAAAGTAAACAACTCAAGTGTTGGAGAAATTGCAGATGGGGTGGTACAAAAAAAGATGGCATATCATTTGTGTGGGCACACTTTGGATTCATGATGCAGAACAAAGCCAAAATGTGAGCACTGCCGGAAAATAGTTGTGAGGAAACATGAGCAATTTGTCTCATCACCTGAAGCGCAGCCGAGTCATACAGTAGGATGATGTGCAAGTGAAGTCATGACAGAAAATCACACACCTGCCCAGAGCATATATTGTCTAGTTGGCTGTGTTCGGTAATGTCACTCCATACCTAGTCTCGCGTAGCCAGACTTATCTCCACAGCACTGCTGGGGGACAGTCTGGATTGAATGCGCTGAACTCCCTGGCCTGTTTATATTTCTTTAAACCAATCACAATCATCCTGGGCGGAGCCACACCCCAATGATGCCTCTGCAAAATAGTGTCAGAAGGGAACCTGTTTCGGTGGAACACCTATGAAAATGATGTAAACATATTCTTTGTAGAGCTTTACAATCATTCAATGAAAGAACAGAGCAGGTCTGCCTTATTGCAAACTTGTGGGAACAGGAACACTGACACCGACTTCCTGTGCGGACAGGAAGTAAGGCTTTATCCCGGCACTGTTTGTTAAGCCCGTCAGACTAATGTTGAAGTACCTGCTATTAAACCAACAGTCCTCCCTCTGTCTCTCAGGCACCTGCATGGTGATTGGCTGTATGATCTATCCTGACGGCTGGGACTCGGACGAGGTGAAACGCATGTGTGGCCAGCGGACCGACAAATACACGCTGGGCAACTGCACGGTGCGCTGGGCCTACATCCTGGCCATCATCAGCATCATGGACTCGCTCATCCTGTCCTTCCTGGCCTTCAGCCTGGGCAGCCGGCAGGACAAGCTGCTGCCAGAGGACTTCCAGGTGGAGGGGAAAGGTACCAGAGTGAAGAGAGGGGGGAAAACACAGTAGGGGGGAGGGGACACACAAGCTGGATGAGGATATTTAGCTGGAGAGAAGAAGAGGAGGAGAGGGTTTCAAATGAGAGGCAAAGAGGAAGGAGAAGCGTGGATGGCAGGGAGTTAGCAAGTGAAATGTTCCAGAGGGTTTGGTGTTTAAAAACAAAAAATTATCTGTCAAAATAAGCAGGGGGAAGGACCGAAAGTTCTATTTACAACCTTGAAAAGCAAACACAGAACGAAGTGACGTGTTCTATCGATCTCCTCCGCTCCGTTTCAGTCCTACAGAGATCGCCGCACCTTCACACACACCCCCGACCCCTACACACAACAAACAGCGCCGTCCGTGGTTCTGAAACAACAGCTAAGCAATATTCATATGGATCTCGGCCAATCATTTTGTTGCATTTCAAATTTTCTATAGACACATGAAGCTTAAAACCGAGGGGGCTAAAGCAGCTTTCACACGATAAGAGCAAAACTGCAGAAGCAAAGCACAGCGCAGGTAAACATCATCACTGCTTCTGGCTGCTGTCAGCTGTTCTCTCATTTGAAAGGTCAGCGCAACGAGGTCAAAGTTGAAATAATTTTATTAAGGACCTCTGTATAAGAGCCTGAGCTGGTTTTAATAAACTCAGAAGAAAATGCCATGACAACGTTGTCCAGTCCACCACTGTGTTTCCAGACTGAAATATCTCGACAACTATTGAGTGGATTGCCATGAAGTTTTGGTTCCCAGAGGATGAATCCTACTGACTTTGGTGATCCTCTGACTTACTTTAGCAGAGGAGTCTCAAACTCAAATTAGCTTGGGGCCACTGTGGGTATTTTCATCTCAAAGGAGGGCCACTCCAACGTCCAAGTACTACAAGAAAGTGCAAAATGTACTTTTTTTATTTCAATTACAACAAATAAAGCCCGCTCCACCATCTCTGCCCGTCTCTTCTTATCATAAACTGACTGGGCAGTCGCAGGCACCTTTGCCATTACTTTGAGCCAAATGAAATATATATATTTTTAAAATTGTATATGAATGAGGTAGTTTAAATTGTATTATATTTTTGACATAATGTCGTGGGCCGGAGGGAGGGGAGATCACCAGCAGGTCAAAGTTTTCAATTATTGAGCAAAATATCTCAACATCTACTTGATGGATTTGCACCACATTCTGTACTGACGTCCATGTTTCCTAGAATGATGTATTTACATGACTTGACTTTTCCTCTGGTGCCACCATGAGGATTTTTATTGAAATATCTCAACAGCTCTTGCATGGATTGACCTGACCTTTCATCTGGTGCCATCATCAGGTCAAAACTGGTATTTGTCCAATCATGACATTCCCATGAGCCTCAGCTGTATTGTGTGTTTAGTGCTATTAAGCCAAACTAAGACGGTAAACATGATCTACTAAGCATCAACATGCTAACATGATCCGTGTGTGCATGTTTGCACACGGCCTCACGGAGCGGGGCTGTCGACTCTTGGAGTCTCGTTATATAATTGGTGTTTATGTTCAAATCCAGCTGAGCTACTGACACAAATCTGTGTCAGTGTCTGAACTAACAATTACAGTACGTCGTCTCTTTTCTGCCATGTTTTTCTCTCAACTACAGATAACGCCTAGGCCCCCCCCACCCCCCCTCCCCAGGGACAACGGAGGGAAGAGATGGACGAGGCTTTACGAGGAGCGCTGCCGACTCCGGGGATTCAAATGTATTCCAAGGCTTCAGGATATTTAATTACAATCTAAAAATAACGTACTACAAGAAGTTCATGTCCTTGAAATTGTGACAGCTTATTAACAGACTTTGAGAACATGGGAAGTCGCTGTCCACCTCCACTGACGGTCTTACTAGCTGACTGATTACTGTTGTATTTTGGACTTTGCTTTCAGGCATTTTATTATTCAAAATGACGAGAGCAGCTCCTTCTTACTTTTGGAGAGAATTGTCATTAATGTCTATTTCATTTCCATAAAGTATTCATCTAAACATTAAAAAATCATCATAGGGCTGAACAAATCATTGGAATTTTATTGAAATCACAATATGGTCTACTGCAATTTTCAAATCGCAGGCGCCGCAATATTTGTCAAAAGGAAAAATGTGTGAAAATCCCCATTCTGAATGAAGTACTGTGATGCTGCAGAGATGTCCCGGCCTACAAATCGTATTCTACAGACTTAAAAAGAAATCTTTCTTTGGTACAGTTCCCTACAAAAATCACACCATGATCATTTTTAATATATTATTTAAATGAAAACGAGAATAAAGATGTAAAAATGGGTCGTTCTCTCTAATGTCGCAAATCATAGAAATTACAACATCAGTGAAAATAATCGCAATTAGACATTTTTTGAAATTCGTTCAGACCTAATTCATCATTTGATATGCAAACTGATGATTTGAAGGAGTATTTGAGTGATTTTGGTGGATATCATAATAAAATATGCTCCAAGCAGTTCTCAAAATAAATTTTGGATCATGGATCTGTTAGTACTCAAGAGAAAATAAACTCTGATTGCGTTCTGCAGTATAATCTGCCCTGTGGATGATGAGACATTAGGTTAATGATAATATATTTTAATACAGAATCTTTGGGGATTTATATCCCTGCATATTTATGTGCGTCAACAAATGGAAACACTGCAGCAACGATTTATGAGGCAAATACAATCTAGTTAGATTTTGAAAAAAATGTTTATTTTTATTTACCTACAGAAAAAAAATTAACAATCAAATGAAGAGCAGAGACATGGACAGAAGGAGAGGAGACTGTAGAAAAAGAAAGCAAAATGGTTTTTGAGGGGATTCAAAGCATTATTACAGCATTTGTTTTTTTTAGTACAATCTATTCTTTTTTTTAACTCCAACACATCGATGTGCAGTGGAAACACTTGAAAAGAAGCGTTCGTTTTAAAACTAATCACTTGAACATTCTTCGAGGCATTTCTAAAAAGTGTAAAAAAAAAAAAAAAAAATGTGCTCAAACTTTTCAGCTTGTGCCTTCACTTTACATTGCTGACAGTCCGAAGCTGTGCAAAGCTCTTGTTGCAGAGAGGGAGAGACGAAAAGGCCAACTGGTGCGCTGCACGCTAAAGTTTGATTTGACTGATAATGTGGGATATGAACTTTCCAAAACAGGCAAAAAGTGATCCAGGTATGAAAACAGCATAAAGTTGTCCTCTTGTGCATGAAGTAGGAAAGCAATCAGAATGTTTTTCACATTATTTTGGGTGCGCGTGTTTTGTGACAACATAAGATGATGCCGAAACTTGACACAAAATCTGAGATTACAGAGTTTGGTTGGAAAAATAGTGTGATTTGTGACGAGTCTCTCCAGACCTTGTGATGTATGCCTTCTAATCATGTAGTTCTGTCTGTATACAAATGTACAAAAGTTGTTTAGGATAAAGCTAACTTAACAGTGCTAAGAACATCACTAGTCTCTCATCATGGCTGTTAGCGTTACGCACTTATTAATTCTGAGCACTTTGCACACATTTGACAGCCAAAGGCATTAAAAGCTGGCACGGCTAACATGACGACTGGCAAACAAAGACAGATTTGGCTTTTTTATTAATGACTGTATGTGGTTTTGATGGCAATCTTTATGTTTCTGTTAACCTTCCTCTGCATTTGTAGACAAGTGCAACCTGCTTTTAAATCAGAGTTAATTATCTATAGCTAAAAAATACAGAGAATAATGTGCTGCGGAGAAAGAGCTGAAGTCAGGAAAAAAAGAGAGTAAGGTCGATAAGTCCTATACAGCCAGTAAAAAAAAAAAAAAAAACAGCCATAAATATAGGAAGAAGACCATGAGTTCTTTCTATCACCAGTGTAATCCAAATCTGGACAAAGACTCAGCAGCAGTCTCTCTTTTTTATTGTATTCATGAACGTGTGTGTGTGTGTGTGGGAAGCCTCCGAGAGCCATGACGGGGGGGGGGGTGCAGGCACGATGCAGTCACAGGGTCTTGCAGACATGAATGTGTTTTGTTTACCGTGTGTTTTCAAGTCCAGGATCTTCAAACCTAATTTATCCTTTCACAACATGGAGGGTGAGGGTGTGCTCGGCTGGCCCTCTAGGATGCGAGCCACGGATGGCAGAGGCACTGGGCCGCCGTGGCCCTCCTTTCAGGCACCAGGTCCAGCATGGGCAGCAGGAAGGTGCTGAAGGTGTGCGCCTCGTCTTTGGACCACTCGTACTTTTCTACCAGCACGTCAAATAAACCCCATGGCTTCAGCTTGGTGATGTGACGCAGGTCGCCTGGGAGAAAATATTACCATGTAATTACAACTGCTGAATGTTGACATATTATATGGAGTGCAAAATTATGGTTTTATATAATCTAGCGTGAATTCACAATAGCTGCGATGACGTGCGCGCATGCATCCAAGCGTGCGTGCGTGCATTCACGTCACAAACACTCGACCTCCATGGAAAAATTCAGCCTCCTAGATAGAAAGTTGCGGTTGTTATAGGGTGGGCACGGCTTTGTGGATCAATGAACGGATAGATTATTGTGGATCAATAAACTGATGGACTGACGGAACGAGATACAGAGTTGCTGGTCGCAGATAAAAATGTTCCAGATGCAACATACATGGACTTTTATTTGTTTCTCAGACAAATAGAGGTGCTTCTTGCTCCAGTAAGAGATGGTGTGTGTGTGTGTGTGTGTGTGTGTGTGTGTGTGTGTGTGTGTGTGTATTAGTGTAGAACAAACAAAGACGGTTCATGAGTTTGGCCATGATAGGTGAATCCGTTTCGAAGTTATGTGCCTTTTTTTAAATATTGGCTCCCTGTTTACTTTCATATTGATTTTAAAATTTTACTGCTGACCTTCAGGCCCCTTATTATGTAAAAAATATTTTAACCGCTCATGAGCCTGTGCGCTCTCTAAGATCGGCTAACAGCGGCCTTCTGGTCGTTCCCAGAGCCCGACTGGTGACTATCTATCGGGCTTTTACAGTATATACGGGCCCCGAAACTTTGGAATGACCTCCCTGCTGAGATTAGGTCGGCTACATCTGTCACGGCTTTTAAATCTCTTCTTGTAGAAAAGCATTTATGTCTGTGTGAAACATTTTATTCTGACTTTATGGTGTTTTATTATTGTGTGATTGTTTTTCATCTTGTTGTGCAGCACTGTAAAATTGTTTCAAAAAGTACTATATAAATAAAGTTTATTATTATTATCGGCCACTCCCACTGCCACACCTGCGCGCGCGCGCACACGCACACGCACACGCACACACACAGACACACAGACACAGACACACAGACACAGACACACAGACACAGACACACAGACACACAGACACACAGACACACACACAGACACACACACACACACACACACACACACACACACACACACACACACTTGACCTCAATGCTAAATTTCAGCCTCCTAGAGGTGAAAACTGTGGCTGCCAAAGGGAGTTTTAATTTTTGTGGACCGACCAACCTACAGAGCTGCACAGCTAATAATGTGTTTAAATGTGTTTTTAGTTGGTAGAAATCCACCGCACCACCTATATGACCTGGAAATCGCTGCGCTAAATTTAACTTGCAAGTTCTGCCCTCACACTGAGCAGATGGCTGCTCCCCTGAGCCATCAGGTGCTCCGTCTGAAATAGTAACTTTCGCACCAAACACCTGAACATATTTGAAGGATGAACTAGATTTAGCTGCGGCAGACAGCTGGTGGCAGGGCGGCCGTGTTTACCTTTCTTGGTGAAAAACTCCTTGGAGTATTTGCCTGCCAAGATCAGCTTCCGAGGAACTTTACCGAGCAGCTCGATGATCAGCGCTATGTGATCTACAGGGAGGCAGAGAAACACACAAACACAAGCTGATGAAGGTAAACAGAACCGCTTCAAGAAATGTCTCAGTACTGGACAGTTCTGTAGAATTTGCACTATAGAATAATATACACAGTCGTTGTGTCTATTGGAGCCTCTAGTTAAAGCCTGATGTCTGCAGACACTGACCTTCATCTCTGGAGTAGTCTTCTCCAGAGTGGGGTTCAAACAGATAATCTCCAGTGGCAAGCTCGAAGGCCTGAGGATAAAACACACACACACACACACACACACACACACTCAATAACTGGTAGATGAATGGGTTTAATACAAATCCATTAGTGTGGTCAACGAGGTCAAGATCTGGATTCCCTGAGTTTAGTTTTTTGTTTTCCTTTATCTTAAAGCATGCGAGTTTGTGTCAGTGTGGTCAATGAACACTTGATATTTTTAGGGTTTGGATTCATTCTGAGGTTCAACCTTCTGCAGATTATTTACTAATGATAACTTTTAAAATTATCTAGAAATTACCCAGAAGGGGCCGTATGTGAGGACGTAAATGTCTGAATCATTGGGACCGGACATGAAACGGACTTTACCCTGCCAGCTCCCGAATACAGAGTCTGTGTAAAATGTCCGATTGAGCTCGTGTGTGAAAACTCACAGCGAGCGAGCGGGTGTGTCGATGACGTTTCCATCATGTGGCTCACACAAAACCGGCAGAAAACAAAACATCCGAGGGTGAAGAAGAAGGGTCATTTACACAAAGACGGCAGTGAAAATGTCTGAACGTCTGTCGGTAAGGGCCAAAATTGTCAGACAAATTCAAGGAACGACAAGAGCCTCGGTTGTTTATGACCAAATTACGAGCCGGCTTCCAGTAAGTGAGAATGCCTCTGATACGTTCCACGTGTGTAATCCGGACTGGATTCTTCGAAACACTGTCCGGAGTTCATATATGGAAAAGACTTTACATTACGCGTGTATACTTGCACACAGCCGTGTGTGTGTGTGTGTGGGTGTGTGTGTCAGTGTAGGCTGTCTATTAAGGAAAGGTTTACAGGAGTGTCTGACCACTAGTGTTGCTGTAGACCAATATTTTGATGACTGTCTGCATCTTATATCCTAATGTCCAATGGGCTCATGCACATGGACATGATACACATTTCAGCCGACAGCAGAAACGGCGCTCTGTAATGAGTCAGTAAAAGAGAAGAAGAAGAAGAAGAAGAAGAAGAAGAAGAAGAAGAAGAAGAAGACTGGAAGCTGATGTGAACAATGTCGGCCCAAATGTTTTATGGGGTAGAAAATGCATTCGACATGTGTGTAAGGTCTGAAGGATACACACAATGTGTTGATGACAAATTAAATAAACCTGTGCTTGATAATGAGAAAAACTCCACAGGCTTAAATAAGTGCAGGTGCTCTGAGTGTGTGTGTGTGTGTGTTTTACCATGCAGGCTGTGCTCCAGATGTCTGCTGGTGTACTGTAGCCGGCTCCTGTCAGCACTTCCAGAGAACGATACTGCCGCGTCTGGATGTCATCTGTGAAATGTTTGTGCTGCGAAAAGGAGCGAGAAATAATTGAGCCGGTGTTTGCAAAGATTTAAAGGTCAGATTTAAAGCACAGGTAAACGTCACTGTCGACAAACCTTTCAAGAGCCCTGCATTGCGAAATAAAACGCGCTAATGTAAATTTGTACTCACCACCCAGCAGGCGTTGCCGAGGTCAGCAATCTTAACCTGCAGCTTGTCAGCGTTGAGAGGCTCCAGCGGGTTTACTAACATATTGCCTGATGCTCCTGTTAAATAGAGGAGAGAGAGAGAGAGAGAGAGACAGAGGAGGAGGAGGAGGGAGAGGAGCAGGGGCAAGAATGGCGGGAAACTTTAGACACATGGGAGACGACCGAGAACATCTAAGCTGGCAGATTGCTCATAACTGCACTGGGTCGTTCCAACAATTGAGAATAAAACTCCCAGGATCATCAGCGGAAGGTTTCTTATGACATTACAGGGTATCCTCCATCTAGGTGGAGGTTTTTAGTGATGTGCTGGGATAATCCATGCGTATTACGTCCAATCCTCAGCGTTTTTGACGGCCGTCACTCGCCCATCTCACAGAACAGATAGGATTCCATTATATTAAATGCATGGTGGTGGTTAAAAAAAAAAAAAGAGGGTAAAAGTTGAACTAACCATCCTGGCTGTCATCTTCTTCTTCTTCTTCCCCTCGTTTGGTCTCCCCATGAGTGTCCATCTCGTCCTCCTTCTTCTTCTCCTCCGTGTCTCCGTCCTTCAGCTCCACCGTGACGGAGTCTGAGCTGAGAGAGGTCTGCTGCAGGTCGGGGTCCCCGGGCGAACCGTTACACGTCTGATGCTCTTCTTTGTTACTTAATGTGTCCTGGGTCTCTGTGTTTGCGTTCCGTTGGTCCTCCTGCTCCTCTGTCGACTGTTTGGTCCCTTGTACCTCCAGACTGGCGTCGCTCTCCGCTGCGGAAGCGTGGCCGTTGCAGTTCACCTCCATCCCGTTCTCCTCGGCCGCGACCTCTCTCCGCTCGTTTGCCTCTGCCGTCTGCTGGGGCTGCTCGTCAGGAGTCGAGTCTGCGGTCAAAATACAGCGTGGATTATTTAACGCTCGATACTGCCCAAACGTGAGCGATTACTGACTGGTGCTTATTTCAGATCAGGGTTCCTACACATTTTCCATTTTAAAATTCCAGACTCAAATTTCCAGACTTCTCGATAGATTTTTCAGACCATATTTGACATAGGAGTACAAATAGCTATGTTTATTATCTGGTTATGTCGGTGGCAAGGGGGGGGGTTTAGATTGAGTGAGCACTGGACGCTTGATGGGCGTGTCTGTATCCTGACACAGCAGTTATCAATTTATCGTCATGACTAATGTTGACCAACAAAGAAAACATCCAGGCTACACCTCCTACAACCACGTTAACACCACGCTGCAGCTGATTGGATGAACTGGTGACTCATTTGGCAACTTTCTCTTATATAACAAAAATAGCGGCCATGCAGTTTCTGAAACTGTCTTCATTTTAGATCGAAAAACTGTTAGTTTAAAAGATTTTCGTGAGTTTCGAGAGGCGGCGAGTCGCCCATGATTTGCACAACGTAGCCTAGACCTCAACTATATGCAAATGAGGAGCCGGCAACGTGACACCCCGTCTCTCGAAACTCACAGCGGCGCTACCAGAATGCATTGCACGGCTGCTTACATAGACAAATGACGGTCCCTGTGGACACGTACCATCACACAGTGGTAAACATTTTGCCTCCAAAGGCCATGAGATACTCTGCTTGTATTTCATTTATTTTTTTTAGAAATTCAGATTTTTATATTTTAGAAAACAGAACAGGGGAAATGGTCTGGAAGCTCAAATAATTTCCCATACTCTCTCTATTTATACTCTCTTTCTTTCCATACTTAACCAGGAAATTACTAAAAATCAAATTCCAAACTTTTCCATACTGCACAGGAACCCCGTCAGATGCCACATACCATCTATTCAGATTCTTTTTAAAACAATAAATCAATAACAGTCTCAGTCACCTGTGATAGCGTGGTTAGCGATGTCCTGCAGCGTGGCAGACATAGAGAGGGTGGCTGTGGAAGTCGTATCTTCGGTGGTCTCTGTTGTCGTCTCCTCATCTTCCTCCTCCTCCCCTCCTTCAGCTGCTCCTCCCTCCATCTCCTGGATCCTCTTCTCCAGCATCTCCGCCTGCTTCTTCTGCTTCTTCTTCATCTTCTTCTTTTTGTTCTTTGACATTTTGGCCATCTTGGGGAATACATAAGTACATAAGTTTGTATTCTGACTTGACTCTAAACATATTTTGCACAAAGTCCTCATCTCACTAACTCGGGTTAAAAAAACAAAAATAAAACATACTTACCGGTTTGGGTGCTGGGGCTGTACTCACTGTAGGAAACAGGAAAACATCAGAGGATTACATTAGTGAACGACATATGTGGCATATCCTTCGCCTCTCTATAATTAGTATTCTGTTCGGGAGGCTGAGTTGATTCACAGCGAGCTGTACTAATAGACTGTCTCTGCAGCGGCGCGCGGCTCAGCGGGAGTCACACTCCTCTGAGCAATCCGGTAATTTCCATAACCAATCTAGTGGTGACTCATACTGACACGCGGATAAACGCTCCTCTTTTATTAGAAACTTCCACGTGCTTTCAAGTTTCTCAACGCATATATCGCACGCACGCACGCACGCACGCACGCACACACACACACGCGCACACACAAGAGGATTAAACCACAGAGCTGGAACATCATGAAGTCCCAGTTTATGTCCAGTTTGTGCCTTTTGACAATACAATCTTAAAACCAGTGGTGGAAGAAGTATTAACATCTTTTACTGAAGTAAAAGTACTAATACCACAAATAAAAAAAAATACTTTGTTACAAGTTCAATCCTGCATTCAAAATCTTACTTCAGTAAAAGTATGTAAGTATAATCAAGAAAATGTACTTAATGTATAAAAGTAAAAGTACTCACAGTGCAGCAAATGGGCTCGTTAGTTGTTACATTATTATATATTATAATATTATATTATTATTACTGATGCATGTAAGATGCATTTTAATGCCGTAGCTGGCTGCAATAGAGCTAATTGCATTCATCTTTTATACTGTTGGGTGGTTTAATTTACCATGTAACAATACACTGTATTTCATTTAGTCTTTATTATAACTTTTTAAAATCTTCATCTGCAAAGTAACTAATGTCATCAAATAAATGTGAAGTAAAAAGAGAAAGAATTTTCTCTGATATGTCGTGGAGTAGAAGTAGAAAGTAGCATAAAATGCACTAAATGTAACAAAAAAATAGCAATAAGCAATAAAATAACACTCAAGTAAAGTACAAGTACCTCAAAAATTGTACTTAAGTACAGTACTTGAGTAAATGTACTTAGTTACTTTCCACCACAGTCCAATTAAAAACATTAATTGATAAAATAATCTGTTTCAGCAGCATCAGTTAGTTGCAAACACCAAATAAGTAACGTGTCAGTCAAACAGCGAAAGGCGGGACCTGCTGATAAATCTAAACAGCAAACCTCTCTGTTGTCAGCAACATGCCGATCAAACCACACAAGTTGCTTAGTGGAGTGCTGAGGAAGAAAAAAAAGGTTGTGACCTGCAGAACCCGAGGGAGGTGCAGCGCCAGTCTTCTGCCACTGCGTAGCTTCAGCAGCCATTTTCTTGATGTAGGGCTCGTTGACGGTCAGCAGAATGTTCTCTGGTTTGATGTCCGTGTGGATGATCTTACACTTGGTGTGGAGGTAGTCTAAACCCTGCAGGACCTGCAGGGCAGAAAAGTCAACGGCGGATGTTCAGAGTTAGAGGTGAATGTTGCCCGCTGAGAGGTAAAATACATCACTCTGGACCCATCAGGTGCTCTGTGATCTTACACCTGAATAAGACAAATAACTCATGTGTCTAAAGAAATGGTAACTCTGTCTTTTTTTTGCCAGGGCTGCACGATATGAGGAAAATATGTGATAACATTGTTGAATATTGCAGTAACTGTATTACTTGCGATAAATAAATAAACAGATATTAAAGTGTACTCAGTTCTGCCTTTCTGCTGCTTTTAGTATAATGCTAAAATACAACAAATTGCTTGTTGAATTAAAAAAAAAAGAAAAGGGAATTACTTTCAACATTCTTTTATTGAACTAACTGAACACAAAAGGCACCATTAAAAAAAGACAGATGGGGTGCCCCGGTAGCTCAACTGGTAGAGCGTGTGCCCCATATACTAAGGCTGGTTCTCCTGTTAATAATAGCAATAAAAAGTGATATTTTAAAGACAAATAGTTTCTGTGTAGCTGTACAGTACCTGTTGTATGATGCTTTTAACACAGGGTAGGGGCAGGCCTTGATAATTCGACTTGATGATCCACTTCAGCAGGTGATAACCCAGAACCTCAAATACCATGCACACATCTGAAGAAATCCAAGGTCAAGGACTAACAGAACTTTTGTTTGAGTTTTCTCAATTTACAGTGGACCTAAGCCAATAAAGTTTATAAAAAACATACACATAACTAGACATTTTTTCTCGGTCAAAAGCTGAAGGAAAGCTGGTTTGTATATTTCTCACCAGCAGAGCTCGACACTGACTGAAAGTATTTGATAAAAAAATAATGAAATAACATCAATGAGTCTTTCTGCACACACTTGCACATAATTTCCCGTACCTTTCCGAGGCACATACTTCAATGACCTTTCAAGGTTCTCCATGACTGAACAATCTTTCAGCCACAAAAGTTAACTCCAGTTTCCAGAGGATGTCTGGGCATGCTGCCTGAGCGCAGCAGCTGTAGACTGGATGGCGTGGGAGAGACAGGGATGGAGCGAGTGTCGGTGCATCAGGGCACTGTGACGCTTAAAGACGTGCCAAAGCACGCAGCTAGCTAGCTAACGTCAGAGGAACATCTGTGAACCACGGGTAGCAGGGCAGAGTGTGAATCTGGGGGTGTAATAAAATTGCTTTAGACTACCAAATGACTGGCACTCAAATTGTATCTTGTAACTGCCGTCCGCATTAACACTCAATAATTCTGGCTGAAATGTGTTCATCTTTCAAAGTAACGCAGACAAATGTGGCCTTCAAGCACAATAAGAAGGATGAGCTACATTAATGTCTGGTCTGAGGTGCTGCAGTCTTATCTTTGGATGTTCAACAGTAAAAGTAGCTATTTGGCCTGGAATGAGTGTAATCAGTGTGTCCAAATCATCACATTAAGACAGCAACAGTAGGGAAGAGAAAATGGAAGGATGCCAAGCATTTACATTGCTGTTGTTGCACTGTTCCCTTCTCTCATAGAACAGCACCAGAAAATCTTCTACAATGTTAATTACTGGCTGACACAGTCAGAAAACTGGTCAGTATGCACCATTTTAAGGACACAGCTCAGCTTATAAACAAGATATTGCTTTGCAAAACCTGCAACTTCAAAAGTGAACAATAATATTGTTTGTATTGCTGTATCCATCAGTCGCACTCAGCCAGTCTGATTAGATGTGGGGGGGGGGAGTGTAGAACATAAAATACATTGAATAGTGGATTTCAGGGTTGGGTGAATATATTGCCTATTGGCTTTTATTTTTTGGGGGCGATTTTTGTCATTTTATTTTGCTGATTTAATGGTCTGCCTCCGATTTTTAACATCTAAGTCTGTGAATTAAGAGTTTATTTCAAGCAAACCAGCGTTGTGTACACACCGGCCACAAATAAAACTATTTGCGCGAGTGAGTTACATATAAAGTCTATGTAAAGACGTGATTAGATGCAAGTTCTTGCCGGGTGACGCATATGACGCGAATTATGCGTCAAATTATGCGTCATTTTCTCATTCGCTAGAGTTGAAAAATCTGAACTTCAGCTGCGAATGACGTAAGTAACTTCAGCATATGAAGCGATTTATTTAATTTAATTATTAATTATTAGAGTAATAAAAAAAGGGGGCTTGTGGAATGAAGCAAACTCGCCGCTCGAACACATCTCCTATTTCACGGAGGGGTGGGTCAGGGGGTCGCCGCCGCACACATGCACAAATACATCGGCAATCGCCGGTTGCTGGGCTGACAGTGGCTGGTTGGAAAGTTTTAACATAGTGCCCAACGCTCGTGGTTTTCTGTATTTTTTGAACACATGAACTGTTACTTCTCACCAACAAAGGATACGAGTTCCATTCATACCAGAAATTTTAAAGTCGTCTAGAAGCTGCACCACTTTCTCTCTGCTGGGGTCACTGGGATCTGTGTTTCTCACCTGCAAAACACACACGGGGTTGTGAAAGTTGTGGACAATCACTGGAGTATGAGCCAGTGTGAAAATATTTATGTCGTAGATACTTACAGATTTGAGCAACTTGATCTCATCCAGAGCCGTCTCTGTGTAATGTTCAGCACTCTTCACAACCTTCATGGCCACAAAACGCTTCTCCCTGAAAAACACAAACAGAATCAGTGATTTATATCATCACAACACTATGAACTTCTTTTGAAATATGTATCGATTAATATCAATTACAGTAACATCAAACCTCTCAGTGCATATATCCATAAAACTTCTAATAATGTCCAACGACATTATTAAACTAAAAAAAGGCACCGGGCCGTTATTAGAACCTATAAGCATTATTTATTATAGGTCCATGATACTTAATACATGCTGCTCAGATTACAGAATTCTTAATCGTATAATCTATAAATATCACATATATAAACAGCAGCAGGGTGAAAATTCCTGGCCCTCACTGTGGACCATTACACACATGCACACAGCAGCACTCCTTGGCTACTGTTAAGAGATCCAGTCACTATATTAGCATTGCAACGTAGCAGCAGCAGCAGCAGCAGCAGCAGCTGCGGTTTGGTGAAATCCACCCACGTCCTCTGAAAATCGTCTAAATTTCACACATTTCCAGTAAGTTTAGGAGCAAAACGTACTGGATGTCCCAGGCCAGCCACACAGTGGAGAAGTGCCCCCAGCCCAGCTTACGGATCACATGGTACCTCCCGTGGAACAGATCGCCAATCTTCACATGGTGATATCCACCTGACCAAAGAAAGATGCAGATGCACTCAAACAATGTTGTTTAATTATTGTATGTTAAGTGTGTGTGTATGACAGTGTGTGTGTGTGTGTGTGTGTGTGTGTGTGTGTGTGTGTGTGTGTGTTCACATGAAAAAAAGCTGGTGTGCAAAGAGAAAACTGTTCTCACACACATTAATATGCACGCAAAACACATTTAGGTCTACTCCAAATGAGATATTAAATCATGCTTTAACCGAATTCATATGTGCATTACCACAATAATACTAATACAAAGTAACTATTTATTCCAGTGTAGTAATACTATGTTTTATTGGCTTGCATATAGGGCGCCTAAGTTTGCAGGTTCAAAATGCAGAAATTATTTAGCATTTTAGTACTTCCTGTTCCCTCGTCTGGAAGTCAAAGGGTTTTTTGAAAGTGTTTTTGTTTAGACGTCTGAAATAAGGTCTGTGGTTAACACAAGTTTCAGAGATTTTAATGTTTTGTTCTACGACGCTAAATACCCCGCTGGTGCATTTCAAAGCTTTTACGTGTCTTTAAAAAGGCGGTTGCTAACAAGTGGCTAAATGAGACTACAGAGGTTGTTGAGGTCAACCGTTGGTGTAGTTTGTTTATAGCCTAAAATTAGCTTTTTACTTCTGGTGATTGCATTTATGCTTCTAAAAGCATAAAAGTGGTGATCATGTGGAGAGATGACCTTGCTAGACAAAACATGTAAGTGTCATAAACCACGTATAAGTATCTGTTCGCCACAGAGCTTATTTTCTCCAAAATCCAATGCAAAACTCCCATAGGCTTTTTTGAGGAGGGAACCCATGGCGACGCTAATTTCATCCCTTCGGCTTTCTATATACACACGATGCGTACCCCTGCAGTAGTCGTTGGGGTCCTCCTGCTCGTCGTCATCAGAGCCCAGGATCTCCTCGTCCTGCTCTGGGAGCGGAGAGTCCGCCTGGCCCGGCTGAGAGCCGCCTCCACGACCATGAGGCTCTGGTCTGAGTGGGGAGGACAAGCAGAGACAGAGAGAGAGGCGGTAAGGCAGATAAGAAATTCAAAAGACAGACAGGAGCGTAAAAAGTGCAAAGGGAGGGAGAGTGACAGTGGGAAATGGGGTGAAAGACGTTGTCAGATTGACTCACACAGAGAAATAGAAATCGTGTGACACTGAGAGGAAAGACTCAACATTCGAGAATGTGGTTTCCATAATATGTAATTTTCAGAGGAAAGGCTTTTTATCAAAAAGCTTACAGTGTGGTTTCATCCAGAAAAACTCATAAGCGATACAGTGGATAATGATACATTTGTATTTCACCAAAAGTACAAGCAAACAATAATCAGGAGTAGGGTTGCAAACTTCTGGGAATATTCAAGGTGGAAACTTTAATCAACATGAATTTATGGACATTAATGGGAAATAATAGGAATAAAATGGAAATATAGGGGTTAACGTTTTACCATGTCAGACATTATCCATTAAAACTAGAGCCAACAATGTGGGCTGTGTGCAAGCTTAGGGTTTAAAGTGAACAACAAATGTATAAAATAAATGTTTTACAGTAAAGTGTGAATGGAAATAAATTAATGAAAACTCCTCAATTATGCTCAATCAAGCTACATCACACATGGTACCAGCTAGCTAGCAGAAACTAGCAGGTGTGTACACTGTGTACTTTGCTTTAGGCTACCATCTGCTGGTTAACTGAAATATCAATAACAATATTAACTATATTCACTCCAGTAATATAATCAAAAATTACATGAAAGCATGTAGTCCTTTGACTAAGACGTCATTATTATGACCTACTTATACTGTGTATTATCTGTAATCTATAATTATATGCTGATACAGATTGTGTGAGCTACTGAACACCTGAATTTCCCCAAGCACAGGGATGGATAAAGTATCTCAGCAGTAAGGTGGATCGCACATGTGACGGGATAATGCACTGTGCAAGCAGAGGGTTAATTCCTATTTAATGGGATGCTGGTTAATTATCTGTACATGTGATGGAAGAGTGCTGCTGAATGCAGTGCGTAGCTATAATTCAATTAAATGGGCATACTTTAACCAAAATATGCCATATGACATAGTGTTGCTATATATTAGGGCTGCACGATAAGAGGAAAATATGCAATGTGCGATGTTGTTGTTGAATATGGTGATAATGATATTACTTGCGATAAACAGTCATATCAGTTCTGTCTTTCTGCTATTTTCAGTATGCTGCTAAAATACACATAACAAACACATTGCTTGTTGAATTAAAAAAAAACTGAAAGGAAGTTATTTCTGACATTTTATTGGACAAATTGACATTGAACTGAACACAAAAGACACCATTTAAAAAAAAGAATGATAGTTACATTTTAAAGAGCGGTTTTCTACCGATACTCTGTCCTTGAGTGTCTTTCACGATGTGTTTACTGCGAAATTAAAAACGCCATAGCAACCAGATATGTGCATATATTTAAAAGGCCAGGAAATGTCTTCGAGCACTGGGAAAGGGCTATATAAATTGAATGTATTATTATAATTATTATTATTATTATTATTATTAAATGTCAGACACTAGGCTATATCCTAGGCTATATTTTCTCTTTGACTGACTAGTGAATGTATGTGGTAAACAGTGATACTCAGAAAGCCTGGTACAGAGACACTGGTCACCTGTGAAACTGGATCAGACCAGCTAAGTGTCCTGGTTAGCAGAGCTGCTGCAGAAATGACAATTTTCAACTCATAAATCATTTCTCACCTCTCCCAACTTACACTAAAAGAGGGAAAAAGT
>JAOVVB010253093.1:0-20080 GCA_028570985.1 Heterobranchus longifilis | reverse complement strand
CACTTCAATAAAGTTGCGTGGCTTGTGGGACTCGTATATATATATATATTAAAAAAAAAGCAATGTTGAAAATTGATGGGTGGGTCTACACTTCGTATAATGAAACTCAATATTGTTCTTTGTTAGACAATCTCTGCCCTGTAAACACCCATGTTTTTCAAACCGGGTAATACAGACTACCAGTTAAAAAGGTGTAGTCTCCAAGAAAAAATGTTATTACTTTGATGACATTATCATTTTTAGAAAATTCCCTCTAGAGCCGTAGACAGTATACAACTGCTTTCACAGGCGTAGTCATACTCTGCAGGATGAGTGTTCTGATCTGCATGTGTAAAAACAATGGAATGCTCCTTTAAATAATGTGTTAATAGTGCGGGGCAAAATTATGGGGAAACCTTGTAAAGAAAGCTTTAACTGAAAACAACACTAACCTCAAAAAAGACACACAAAATCCCACAGCGAGTGTTCAGAAATGAAACAAAATACAACTGTAAGCAGCCTCGGGGGCAAGCAAAAGCATCAAGCAGAGCACATTGCACAGAGTTACAATGACGATGTCTCTGCCCACTGAGCAATTTTGACCATGGCTGGAAAAAGAGATATGGGTCTCTTCCTGTTTGTGTCTGTGCTGACAAGTTTGTCACAAATAAGAGGGGCAATAAATACCCTGAGGATTTTTGACCGGAATGCTGAATCTATTCACCAACTTCTATATGCTATCGATATGAACATACAGCTGTCTTGCATCTAAAGTCAGAGTACTGAATACATACTTGCCTATGGCTTTGAAGCTGGTCATCAGGAAACAATTATTATAGAACGAAGAATGTTTGATGTATGTGTGGGAACTGTGTGTAGAACAAGTACATCGAATATAAATTTAAAAGAGCAAAACCTGCAAGTGAAGCAAGCACAGACATATCACAGTAAATATTTGATTTGTATTTATGCAGTTTGTATTTGTATAGCATGCAAGCCTTCTCTTTTTCTACATTCAGTGCACTCACGCACTTTGACAGTGTTTATGTGGGTTATGAATCAACTTTAATGGAAGGACCAATCCCTTAAATGCAGACCATTGTTGTCTGGGAACCATGGGTATCTATATAGCATATATATAATACATTTCATGGACATGTGACACATTTGATCTGCTGGTGGACTGTTAAACCAAAGTCATTACAATTCTGTGGACTCTATGGGCCTAAAATATTTGCACCAAATGGCAATCATGGCAATCCATCCAATAGTTCTTGAGATATTTCACTCCATACTTAAACTATCAACCACATAGTGGAACTATAGGGAAAGGTAAGAGGATCACCAAAGTCATTGTGATTCATCCTCTGGAGACCATGAATGTTTGTACAAAATGTAATGGCAATAGGCCACATTTAATAATAACTTAGCCATTTCAAGTATGGACCAACCAACTGACCATCATTGTATCATGCTATTGTGGATAAAAGAATATGTACTGTTACTTCTTTCCTAACATAGCTGGACAATATCTTAATATGTGTGAGAGACACTGCCAGCAACCCAGAGCCCAGAACTCTCCATTAATATATGCTTCTTATTTTTCCCAGAAAAGAATCCATGACTCATGCTAATGCCTGATATTAAGTTAACGATGTGTGGTACTGTGTTGAACTTCTGGTGATTCCTGGTTGGATTGATGATTAGAAATGCAGATGAAAAGTGCTGACACCTCCATCTCTCTTTACCATTCAGCATTTGTGAAACACTGGAGAGTGAGCAGCCATTTCCCAGGAGATAGAGTATCGGCTCTTCTGACACTAGAAAAACCTTTAGCACATCTTCCCAGTAGGGCTGTGCTCAAAATATCGATACAGCAATATATCGTGACATACTCCATGCTGATACACGTATCGATACAGATGTATTAGTAACTCTGGGATTAGAAACAGAACATTAAATGTCCTTTTAAGATCTCTGTGGGCTTGAATTTTAAGTGTTTTAAGTTGTGTGACAGCTAGGCCTGTAAATTGTACAACTATAGGTGAAATGGTGCCTGACATTCCTATTTAGAACTTTTGTTAAAGCTTCTTCTTTGTTGGGCCATGTGCTTGTTCAGTGGTTGTTTTATCACCCAAGTGATTTTTTCTTGTTGCATTGGACTACATGTATTACATTGCCCTGGTTGCTTTTGGGGGTATGGTCTTCAGGGTGGACAACATTCTGTCTTATAGTAGGCTCGGTTAGAAAACAGATATGCAGTATTTATTGAAGATCAGACACTCCAGCCATGTGCAATGTGTTATTGTGTCTGCTCTGCTGTTCTGGAGTCACACTGCTCAGTACCTGACTTCTGACTCTCACCACCCACTGGAACACAAGGTGGAGGTTATTACACCGCTATGCCATCAGGGGAAGAATGTGCCTTTCTTACTATACTGAACAAGCATATAGCCCAACATCCTCAACACAAGAACAGAAATGTACACTTAAGTTGCACACAAAAACATTCATGTGACTCTGAACAACAGTTGCCTTTGGTTAAGTGCTTCTACATTTCCGATTACCCAAATGACTGGAAACTTTAGTAGATAGCTCGTGATTGGATAACAGCCATACTACTACCACATCAGGATTCTGCCTTATATTACTAAAAACCTTTATGATCCACATTGTTGATATTCTTTGCTTTTAACCAACTTGTTAGAATCACAATCCTAGAGGATTAAAATGCCAGAAAAAAATAATGACACTCAAGCCATCTGGAGAGCTAAAAGAGAATTGTAGGCTGCAGATTTTCCCCAAGGGCAAAGCATTTGATGGCCTTGTCATACAGTAGAAGATAAGTCCACCAAAGATGAAAGTGCCAGTTTCCTTTTTGCATTCTTAAAGTTAATCTGCTGCACATACATGATAGCAAACACTATCAACCCAACTATAAAACTCTCATAAAAATGCAGCTGTACTATTCCACATTAATTCCAATTTATATTTCCTATATGAAAACACAGATTGTCATGCAAGTCCAATGCAAGAATGATTTATGTTTTTACCCGTGACTGCCCTCAATTTAAAATTAGAAGGGGAAAAACCCTCCACTGTTGCAATTGACACTGTATAAACAACATCACACCATGGCAACATTAGTACATTAGTTTGTACTGTGTTTTTGCATGCCACCTTCCATCCACTTCCATGAATTCATGCATCATGTCACCAAAAAACAGTAGGAGACAAGAAGAGAAAAGAAAAGCTCAGAAACACAGGGAGAAGGAGGAGAGGAAACATAAACATGAAGCTTGCAGAACAGCTTCAATGCTCTTGGTATCGATTCCCCAAATGAAGGTGGTGGAGAGCATGGTCTAACATGTTTGCACATGTAGGTGTTTAATTGAGTTGAGATCTGATGAAGTCCATAGTGTTTAATTATTATACATTTTGTACTAATCAAACCATACAGGCCTCGACAGAAGCACCTGTTTTTGTTTCGTTTTTTACAGGGATGCACCGTTCCGATACTGATATCGGGCCAATACTAGCTGGATCGAGGTATCAGTGACAATGGAGCTGATCTATTCTATTCAGTTCTATGTTTACATCCTACAGGTGCATGTATTATAGGTCATGTGTCAGCAGCGCAGTGTAGACTATATAGCTGAAGGAATTAACAACAAACATATCAGCTGTTTGGAGGTATTTTTAAGTTAAAGGCAGTTTTTTTCTGTGAAACACAGTTTTTTTTCTGTTAAGGCAGTTTTTTCTCACCACTGTCCGAACAATCCTGTTATGTGTCCAGTTTTTCTTACAGTTATGTACAGTATACAATGTTGCCAATGATGCATACAGATTTCCTGAATGGTTATTTAAGTTTCTAGTGAATTCCTTGGTTTTATCATGCCACTGTGACCAGGATACTTTCAGTTTCATGTTAGTTTGTTAGCTTGTGTGTTGTTGCCAAGCTGTGAGCTACTGGAGATCTGTGGCTATTTTATTATGGCTATTGTATTGTTTACCTTTTAGAACTACACACATGCACACACACACGCATGCACATGCACACACACATACACATGTTGCATTAAAGTGCAGTAAATTGATCAACGGTCTCACACTTTATTATTCACATCGAGTCTTAGGGGAACATAGAGAGTGCATTCTAACAGATGCACAATCCATGATTGTAACTGAGAGCAGTCAGCCGGTAATTACTGAGCCTCTGCAACAATATATTTGTATTTATTTGTTACATTTTGTTTTACAAAGTTAGGGAAGCAATGTTTAAGTCAAACCTGATGTTGTCTTACACATACAATAATGATCCCAGTCACTTCCACACACACAGCACTTACAGCTCATTAAATTAAACACTGGTATCAAATCGGTGCTCTGTATTGGCCAATACCGAAAGCCCAGGTATCGATATCAGGACTGAAAAAGTCAGACCGGTGCATCCCTAGTATTTAACTCATTCATTCAGGTTTTTTCCCAAACTTGTCCACCATCTCTACTGTACATATGTTCATCCTGTGATGCAGAGCTCTCCAGTTCAATGCCAAACAACACAGAAGGTAAAATAAAACACACATTTAGAAGTTATCAGCTAAATGTAGCCTACAAAAAATATTTTGGATTAATAATGAAGGATACATTACTTCCCTTCAATACCAGCACAACCTGTTAGTGCCCCCTGCCCTCTTGTGGCCTAGAAGGTGCATCATACCAAAAACCTTGATTCATTCAGATGTCCAGACCCAGTACAAAGCTACTAAAGATTCAAACTTCCAGGCACTAGTTAAGAACTGAACAGTTTGAAGATCTTCAGTGCAAAAACATGGCTTGGTTGGGGGCAGAGACTGTTACTGTATCCCCTGCTGAGGGGCTACTGTCAAAATGCATATGATCATAGTTCAACACGCAACAAAAGCTTAATAAACAGAATCAGTGGGAAAAGGTCATAAGGACCAGCTGAGGCTACTCCCAGGAGACTGTAGTTCAACTCAAACTGGTTGCCTCTGCCACCAAGGAGTGAAAAAGATAACTGAGCATTGCCTGGTCCAGACACATGGCTATCACTGAAGGGTGCTGATTGCTTTTGAACTGATAATATTTTCTATTACATGAAGTAATTGAGAATATTATCAGCTGCAATGGCTGGCGGGTGAATGAGGGGGGTGTTTTTATACACCTGTGTGTGCCCGCACAATTAAGCATTAGCCAGCAGTGTTGGGTCACTTGAAACATGCAATCAATTACTTATATTATTATTGCTCAGCTATTGCTATTGCTAAACAGCAAGGTGTAGATGTAAAAGTCCCCTCCTCATGGTGAAGCAACTGGGATTCCACTCCCTACCAAGTCAAACAAGGCGATTCCTGAATGCTGGCTTACAGAGATCTCATTAAGACTGGAGACAAGTCCAGGATGGGACTCAAGAAAGGTCAATACACATGTTTGAATATTCTGTGGGTGTATTGTGTGTTGTTCAGTGTGATCACATGGATGTCACCGCTTGTATATTGTTAACCTTTATCACAATTGTCCTAAAGCATGAAGGAAATGTCATGCTTTTATATACATTTTGATATTTCCTTTTCATGGTCCATGTTTGTATGTGAAGTGTTTTTCTTC
Organism: Heterobranchus longifilis; assembly: GCA_028570985.1. NCBI lineage: Eukaryota > Metazoa > Chordata > Actinopteri > Siluriformes > Clariidae > Heterobranchus > Heterobranchus longifilis. Next base: position 14,473 of record JAOVVB010253093.1, on the reverse strand, counting down.
TTTGTCCTTGGGTGTGTCCTGAAAATCTATCTGGTGTGCCATTATTTAACAGGTTCCATTTCTCGTTCTCCACCACCCAGAACAGCCCCCCCACCGATACAGCAAACCGACCCACAACAGAAGAGTTTGTCTGTCTGGGAAGCACTGTTCGATACAATGGAGGAGCAGGCAGTGACATCAAAAGCCGACTCAGCAAGGCCAGAAACACCTTCAGAATACTGAACAATGTGTTGAAGTCCCCCCATACAGCATCAACGCCAAGCTACAACTGTACTATAGCTGTGTTCTTTCTACCCTGCTATATGGCTCAGGATGCTGGAGAATGACAGAGAGCGACCTCTCCAAGCTAACAACAATCCACACAAGGAGCCTCAGAAAACTCTAGAGCTGGCCATAATAGTCGACCAGTCCACTATTTGTCGACCAAGTTTTCATTGGTCAGTTAGTTGCAGAAAAAAAACCTTCAAACTCCATTCGGAAGCTGTATCTTGTCAATGTCATGCTGCTCGTGCTAATAAATATGAAGACACGCCACTTGTTGCTGCATGATGATGACTGGACAACTGCGAAAGCACTGAAAACTAACCAAAGAAATTGACAAAGGATGCGAGTTCAGAGTGAGTGTATAGTATATCAATCCTCAATGTAGAGCATAGGCCTATACTGGATCTGGCTGAGAGTATTGCCAGCAGAAGCTGCCAGAGAGAGGATCGTGACAGAGTACCGTGTTTATAAAATGTTCAGTCTCCTTGCTGGTTGTTCTGACAAATACAGAATCATTGCGTTCGATTTGCCGTTAACAGACAGCTTGCAAGCACTTGTAAAACGTATGCTTTTAAGGCTCATTATTACCTATTTCTCTGTAATGTAGCACAGTGTTAACAATGTTACTTATAACATTCTTTCTCAGCCCTGGAACTCAAACCATTTTCTGATGCCAGACTAGTTGACTAATGGCTTGAACTAATGACTACTAGTTGACTAAGAAAATCTTTGGCTGGGGGCAGCCCTAGAAAACTCCTGCGTATCTTCTGGCCTAACACCATCTCCAACCAACCACTACTCGCTAGGCCCAATCAAGAGCACAAAGACACCATCATCAGGAGAAGGCAGTGGAGATGGATTGGACACGTCATGTGAAGAGAAGAGGATGACATCACAAGAACTGCCTTCTGTACACCAGAAGGAAGGTGTAAGAAACCTGGCGTCAAACAGTGGAGAGAACTGAAAGCTCTGATCCAGACCTGGGGTACCATCCACAAGTTTGCCCTAAACAAACAGGAGTGGAAATCTTTTGTTGCTGCCCTACATGTCAGTAGGCACAAAGGGCAGTAAGTAAGTAAGCAAGCAATTGTCTTTATTCTGCTCAGTAGCGAGGAAGCTTGCCAAAGGAGCTTGAAGCGAGGATACACGCGATCATTCTACATGGAAGACTTTTACCGGATCACTTGATCGGAATTATGTTTAGTGACTGGACACAGCAGCTAATTTGACAGAGTGCACCACATTGAAACATAATTACCACAACCCCACGCAATCAATAATTTTGATTGATTGATTTGAAAAGTCAGCTTACTCCAGTTGTTTAGAGTTTTTATTTTGAGATTTATCATCTTCTTAAAATTACTGAAATGCTATAATTGTGACATGGGCTATAATTTCCTTTTTGCCATGCAATCATTTTGCTACCACATACCACATCCAACATGTTATGAGGATTTCTCATCATAATTTGGATTCTTAACCAACACATAATTGATTGGCAAGTGTGACTAATCTAGTCTTAGCTAGCGATGGCTTGGATTGTACCTCCTTTGTACATCATTGTGGACAATATTTAATATAAAGGAAATAACTTCTGATAGCAAGGATATAAGACCAGCCCAGCTCCCAACATGCCATCTTCTTCAACTTTTGCCATGCTAGTGTTACATGTATAACACATATTAGGCTACTTCAGCATCAGCTGTCTGTCTTTTGATGGCTTGAATGCCAAGGTCTTAAAGTGTCTGCGTTGTGTGAAGTTATTGCCTCTATAATAACCATCAAAAGTATTTTTTTATATGACAGCTGGGTAAATCTCTGAAGGTAGTTCATGCAGTTTGTGCATGCAGTTCTTCTTTCAATGTATGCCAGCAAGGAAAGATGACTTAACTTCACCACTCTCACCAATTCCACAGTCTGCCAATTTCCACTTGGAGGGCACAGATGAATTGTGAATCCCTGTGTGGCAGAGGAAGACACGGAAACTTGGCTTTTCCTCCTGGGGTGTGGGGAGTATGAGTATGCAGTGCAGAAAAAGCTGCTTCTAAACCCTGTATGTCTTTGTACAACGTCATTGCAGTAAGATCTCATATCGCTGTAGTAAGCTTGTTATCTTGGACAAACTGAAATCCTACTTCAAGGGGGTCAATACAATATTATGTGTTTTATGTTATGCAATTCAATGCAATAGCTCTGCAACAAATATGTCAAGATTATAATATTCTGTTTTTGTTGAGACTGTCAGAAGGTTGATTGAATGATATTGTGAAAACACCAATAACAGGTGTTGAAATCCATTCAGATTGTAGGTTTGTTATGCTTGTTATGTTTATCTGGTGTTGCGTATAATGCATGACAACACAAAAATTCAACCGGTCTGTTAAATTTGATTAGAATAGCAAATGCACATTAGTAAATAACAGGTTTTTCTGTTTATTGCTTTGCTGATATGTCAATCAAATCACTATCACATAATGGCAAAGTCGTCTGATAAAATAAACATACAGGTTAATGATAACAGTGGCGTCGTGTGAAATATATATGATCAAGATATGAATTAGTGCAGCTTCAAATTCTTTGTATTGCAGCTTTAAGATTTTGCTACATATGTTTGTATTTTGTGAAAAATAACTATAGAAATGATATAGACGATATCAATATAGATAATTCCCAGTATCCTTGATAGATTAAAAAAAAAAACACCTAGTCCATTAAATTTCAACAAAAGCTGTGGCATTTTGTTCCAACAAATAGATGCTATCCATGAAAGATGAAAGATCAGTGAGTTAGTAAATGGCATTGCATCCACTCAGAACCATGCAAGAAGCTGTGACAAAGTAACGTCAGTGCTATGGAAGGAAGTCGCTGGTGTTCTCTCTCAAATGCGCAAGTGCATTCTTGAAATAACAGCAGATCTCTGACATTTAGCCAGATGGGGACAGTACTCCTCACTGAAACTATATATGGGCTTAAAGCATTAGTAGTTGAACAGTAAAATACTATAGCAAGACCATTAGAGACATGTCACCATGTAAATAATTGATGGTTTCTCTACCCTTTTTGTTTTAGTAATTTATATAAAAAATGCTAAAGGCAAACTATTCAACTTCCAGTTTAGTAATTAAAACTAAAGGCTTGAAGTGAAAAATGGAAGGTTGGCTATGCATAACCTGTCAGTCATTTTTAAATGGGGGCTTTTAAAGTCTTAAATATTCTCACACACATGTGCCTGTGCTAACATTTTAAGTGGACTTTCATTGTGATTACCCTTCACAAAAAAAGGTGTTCATGTATGAACAAGTTTTTTTTTTGTACTGAAATAGGCCTACCTCATGAGCCAGGAAGCTGTATGTCATACCATTCAATCATCTGACCAGCAACCCTTTCAGCATACAGTATAAAGTCACGAAGCACAGGGCAGAACAAAAGCTGACTGAGAAAAGAATAATTACATTATTTTAAAGCTATTATTTTTAAAGCTATTAATCACCTTTTCTTGTGATATCACACCAAAAGCCCTTTCTTTTTTTCTGCATTGTTCCTGTGGTCTCCCACCATGGTCCACTGCTTTTTTCTATGTACAACTGCAGAGTAATAATTAGCCAACAGAGCCATTAATGAAACAAACAGCAATCTCATCACACATGAAGTCGCCCAATCCACCAGCCAGCCAAATAATCAGTCTCTGGAATAGCTAGCCACTCCTTCAGCCAGTCATCCAGACAGTTATTTAGCCAGTCATTTACACACATAATCCATCACCCTGGATAGCCAGCCAACTAAAGATCCAGCCCCATCATCCTGGTAGCTAGCCAAAACGCCAGGTTGGCAGTAATAGACCCTTGCAGCCAGAAAACCACCCAAACAACCATGTAGCCAGTAAGCAAATAACCTCTTAAATAAGATATCTAGCTGGTAATCCAAACAGTTGGTTTTCCACCATAGAAATCAGTTATCCAACTAATTATCCAGTCAGCCAACCAACAGATGATCCAGCTGTCTATACAGCCAGTCAACAAGCTAGAGTTTTTGACACATCTGTGGCTACACCCAGAACCATAATCTTCATCTATTGGACAGTTGAAACTGGGTTTCTCTTCATCATTCTGGACCTCATGCAAAACCATTTTTGAATTCTTATCTTAACTTTTTTACACATACAAATGTGCCACGTCAGATTCAGCGAACACTTGTAACTTCAGATAACTGTGTAAATGACCTTCGTACACATGATGAATGCCACTTGTGCATACATGAGTGCTCGTTCATGAGAGTTGTAAACTAGCATAATTAGCACAACGCCCCAATAATACCATATAAGACTATGTGTCCTGCTTTCGGAGAACGATAAAGGAACAGCATTAGCAGTGGAATTAAGGCCAATTCATGCTTTCCATGTCCATGTGTGCACGAGATGCGTGTGATGTAAATATCGTCATCAGACATGACCGCGACCCGACCGGTGCGCATGCTGCCCTGTACGCATAGCAAGCTCTGTTGTTTCTGTATGCAGAGAGCTCTGTACGGATTCATAGAACTGGGGTTACATCCAGGTAACTACTCTGCATGCACGTTAGCTGGTTTACCAAGAAGAAGAAGAAGAAGAAGAAGAAGGAAATAAGATGATCATAACAAAATGGATGCTTGTTTTGAAGAGCGGTTGTTTGAGGAGATCCACAGTTTCCACTCACATTTATAAGCTTATTTGTCTTTAAAAGTAATATAAAGACCACCAACTGCCACCAACTGGAATAGAGTGTGGAGTGTGGATAGATGTGGACTCCGATAAGTATGAATTGAACTGCGTGCACGTCCATATGTTCCGTACGCAGTCGACCAATCAGGCAAGTATAAAGGGCTTTAGGGGACCTGCTACAGACAAGAAATGGGCAAAAAATAACAAGTGCTGTTAATGCCGTGTCACCTGAGGCTCATACTGTCAATTAAATAAAGAAGAAATAGTTCGATATGAAAAATGTCTCACCACAGCAAGCTGACTGATGACTGCACTGGGAGGGGTAAAATAATTTAAGAGATGTTCATATTGATAGTGCAGTGTTATACAATAGTATCAATAGCCAATTTAAATTAATGATGATATTGTTAGGCTATGTGAATACATTTAGAATTATATTATAATTTGAATTGCAGAGTCAACAAGATAATGTCAACATAATTATGAGGCGTAATTTATAGAGGGTTTTCAAAATCAAAATTGCTTCAAAGTAATGGAATATAAAATCCATTAATGAAAAACGTAGGTTTGGATAACAGCAGACTAACTGCACATGACTTCTATATAGGTGTGGACCTCGTACATCGTGTTCGTGCCTAAGAAATGCAGCAAGTTCTCCTAAATGACTCATGGACATTTAAGAATAAATATGTTCATACGGTGCCCACTGTGTCATTTTTAAGGGTCACTCTTTTTGTTGGTTGCCGAGTTCACTAGTGCATTCTTTCTTCCTAACAATAAAAAAAAAACACACCTGTTGTGTCTCTCTCTCTGATTTATTCTGGTTTGTCAGCCTCATGTTGGCCATGCTTTACTGGTCTGGCATTGATTCTTAGTTGTCAACCTAATGTCATGTCACACAATGAATCAACCCCAAAACTTTTGTTTCTTTTGTGCATGCAGTAAAACAAAATATACCACCTCAAGAAACATTTGAGCAACGAACCAGAAGTTAAACTTAGAGGGAATATTGTCATGATTGTGCTATAATAACATAAATGTAGGCTCCTACAAAGTCTAGCAAGTTTAATCAGAAAGTAGTGTAAGTAGAATTACTTATTTTAAAATGTACTCCAAAAGATGATCTGTAATTAGCAACTATCCATCTTTAATAGCCAACCATCCAGCCAGATGCTCCTCATTACCCCCATCCTAACTTGGCAGATGTAGCCAAATTTCATTTAGTTTCCCCAGCTGTTTTCTTTATTCTGAAGCCCTTAGCCTCCCCTGTCCCCTCCTACCCTATCTCTCACTAATTACTCATGCAGTTAATAAATGTACAGCTACGTTTATCATGGCCCCTATGGGGGGATTGAGCAAATGTGTGCCTTGATTTTTTATCTTTTTCCATCTTACACAGTAGGCTAGTAACAAATATGGATACAGTCAAGTTGTGTAAAACAAGCTGAATGCCAGAATTGCCCAGAACTTGTTGTTGCACCTTTTGGTGAAGCCGTTCAAACCTTGCTATTTGGAGTCATGTGCCATATTTGAGAACACCACCTTTCATTTTTCAAAGGCTGCACCATACAACCTAGCGCATTACTATTCGGTGGCTACGTCTCTGCCTTAACCAAACCAAGAAGTGATCAAATCTCTCCTAAACTGAGGACGAACAAGGGTATAGGAGACTGACAGCTTGTATGAGGAGGCCTTGTTGAAATCTCCCTGTGAAGAGAGATAAAAGGAGAAAGTAAAGTGTTGGATGCTCTTTGGGTTAATTGCATTTGACATCCATCTGTGCCTTGTGTGCTTCTCCTCTGAGGTTGTGCTCTGTAAGACAGGACAAAGTGTGGGATTGGGTGCTGATGAACAGAGGGATTCTTGAAGCTGTGTGTCAGTGAAAGGGTATTGTAAGGATACATAGGTTTCGCTTTGATCATGATGAATGTTCAGCTGACACTGCCTTCCTATTTGGTCTCCAAGGAGACTGTGGAGGAGGAGGAGGGTTAATATTTGAAGTCTCATAATAGAGCTGGGTGGGAAAGATTTGAGCTAGTCACAGCAGGAATTTGTAATGTCTGGAGGTCGAATTATTATTTCTTTGCTGTCAATGTGAACGTTAACTGTCATGTTGTGCAACACTTGACAATGTGTAGATTTCATGTTATTGTGTGAAATCTAGTTCTAGCTCTTTATTTATGTCAAGTGTGCAACAGAAGCAGTCGTTAGAAATGAAAATTGTTTCATTTATATATTGTATAAATGAATAAACTGAATGTAAACAGATAAGTAAATAGATTAGGCCTATATATGCATCAATCAGCCAATCAACCTGCTGCCTGGGGCAAATTATTGCTGTCTGCAGAGAGTCCCAGGGATGACATATTTTTGTAGCCCAACCAGGAAGTTGGCATCACTTTGGTTTCCTTGTTTTGTTCAGCAAGATAATCTTCACTTATGAACACCGCTTTTAAGATTTTAGAATCGTAAATGCAATCGGCAGAAGTAAAAAGCTAACGTTAGGCTATATAAACGAACTACACTGCGGTGGCATTACTCACTGCGACCTCTGTCATCGCCCTACTAAGCTGATGGTGACGTTTAATGTCCTTGACAACCTCTGCAGTCTTATTTAGCCATTTGTTAGCAACTGCCTTTTTAAAGACACATAAAAGCATCGAAATTCACAAGCAGATTATTTACTGACATATTTCATTTCGAAAAACCAAATATTAAAATCTCTTAAGCTTGTGTTAACCACATACCTTATTTCAGACCAAAAACCCATTGAAAAAACCCATTGACTTTGAGGCGAGGGAACCAGAAATGCTAAAATGCTAACTCACACTAATATTTGATAATAGTGTGTAAGAAGATAAGACATAAGACCAAGGACCATTGGTTTTTCCAGCACATTCACCTCAATTGAGAAGTTCCAGCAAACTACCCTTAATGGAATATAATTTCTACATGTGCATTTTAATGACATGCTAGCAACATATATCATGTATCCAGTTAAATGTTTCCCATGCCAAAGATAATGGGTAAATGTGATCCAACTGGAACATTTAGTAGCAGCAGCCGCTAATGTAAAATGAGAGTGCATTAAGGGCTAAAGCACTGAGACCAAAAGAGAGACCGAGGGAAAGAGATATAGAGCACATCACAGAGAAAGAAATGTGCCTTAACATTCTCTACCATTCGCACACTTTAAATCAATACAAAAACCTTGCTTTTTTCCCTGCAACTCCAAAATACCATTTAATAGCTCTTTATAAATTCCCCCCTGGGCCAAGAATAGTAAAGGCCCATCTCTCCTGGTGATGCTTTGCCATCATTCAGTATTCTGTCACCTATATCCGCCTAAGCCTTTATTGTCCCAGTCATTTATGTGGATCCATTTGCATTAAAATGATATTGGCAGCTATGCCTGGACAGCTGGACACTGCTGTTACCCACAAATCCCTGCTATACCCTATTTGGGAGCAGTAATACTTTCAGTTTCCTCAGAACAATTTTCAGACAGAATTAGTCTGACTCCCTCAAGCTAGACACATGCCAGAGCAGACTGTAAATGAGACTGAATGAAGCTCTGTTCATCCTGGAGCTGTGAGGCAGACACGTGAATGCTTAATCTTGTTGTTTTTATAGAGATATAGGGATCTGCATGTGGCCTGAGTCATTCAGCCATCCATTGAAGTCAGTCGATGAGTCAGCAAGGCAAAATTTCAACTTTTGTCTCTCACATACATTTATTCGCCCAGTCTCCCTCCCTCAGTCTTTCACCCACTCAATCACCCACTCACTCATTTAATGTCTCCCTTGCACTCTGAGTCACTCAATCCCACTCTGACTCCATCAATTGTTCCGTCTCATTCATTCATAGAAACACATTCACTGATTCGTAACCTCCCTAATTCTCAGTCATCCGTCTACTCGTTCACTCCTTCCCTCCTATCTTCACACTGCTATTCACTCACTCACTATCTTACACAGTGGTATAACAAGTAGCCACAGGCTAGTGGTGGCTTTACAATATCTTGCATCCAAATCAAATTATGTTCCATTGATTGCCCAGAAACCATTTCCTCCAAATGTATAATGGATTGGTCGTGTTGAAAATATCCTTTGAACCAAACATATTCTGTTTTCCTCAAAAACTGTGATGCTGGTACATCACAACACTCAGATACTGATGACAAACCATCAGGGTTTTGTCTGGCAATTTGTTGGAGTAGATGAAGGATACGTGTTGATATGATGGTATGCAACAAGTTTTTTTTTTTTTTGTGGGCTTTTTTTGCCTTCATGATAGAACAGCTGAAGATTGACAGAAAAGGGGTGAGAGAGAAGCGATGACTGCTTCTGCACTGTGTGGCCCATAGAGCAGGCGCACTAGAGACTTACACCGACTGAGCCGGCTGCTTCCTGTTTAATGCTGCGTTAACTTGAACGAGTCATTTCACGGGGGTTGTGATGCTGAAATAAATGTATCCATGGATTAATAGACATCTCTTTTGCCATAGAAAAAGTATTTTTGGTCCAGAAGGCATCATGTGACGGACCTGGTAGTTGTAGTACCACCGTCTGGCCACAATGTCAAAGCCTGGCACTCTTCCTGGGGGACTGGGGGGCGCGGTGAGGCTAAATATAAAGAAATGATGCATTGTTCTGCTGCACTGCGAGCAACACATGGACAAGTTTGGACTGCTAGGTAAACGTAAAGCAGGCGATGGATCCATACAAAACGTCACAACTAAACAAAGACAAGAAATATGATGAGGCATACAAATTGGCATACTGAAGTTGCAGTTCTGTAATAATTACTTAATAAGTTTGCAAGCAAAGGACGTGTCTAAGAGTGTGGATATGTGGTTGCATTGTGTGTGTGTGTGCGTGTGTGTGTGTGTTGGAGGGGGAACCTTAAGGAATAACACAACACAACTAACAGTATCATGCTAGTGGCTTTGTGAGGTTGTATAGGCACAGTGGTGCTTTGAGTTAAATGCTAATGTCAGCATGTTAACATAGTCACAGTGACATCGCCAACATGCTGGATGTTTTTTTTCTTTAGCCTATTAGCATGCTAACATTGGCTAGTTATCATTTGCCAAAAGTACAGCTGAGGTTGGTGGGAATGTCATTAATTATGCAGGCATTTGGTCATAAAATAAAGTATGGGACAAATTATAATTTTTACCTGATGGTAGATTAAAAGTCAATGTATCCCCTACGGACCTTGAATATATGCTGGGCTTGTCTGACACAATTTACACTTTCAATTTCAACATACTAACCAGGCAAACAAGCATTCTTTTTGATACAGTATTTTAACTACCAACAATGTAAGAGTGGGGAGGCCAAAACAGACCTGCAGAACATCAGTCGAGAGCAAAGCAAAGACAACCAGACTGACGTGGGCCCAGCTGAAAAAAACTGATGGAGTCTAAAGGACTAAGTCAAATAAATCAATGTGTTGTTAATGTTGAATGAAGTTATTTTTATATTGTGCAAATTATATAGGGGTGGTATCTGTGATTTACAGTTACAAAGGTTTTTTTAATTATTATTTTTTTTTAACTCAAACACTACATTCATGGCAATGCCTTGGGGCATTTGCCCACCCATGAAGCAGATTTATGAATAAACTAAAACACTGATATAGTAAATGGATGATCTGAAGGCAGATTCCGAGGCATTTTGGCCTAAAATGGAGAAGACTAAATCTTACAAAAGTGATGCAGTTGGTGGACTTTTCATCTCGGCCCATGAGGATTGAATCAATTGAGCTTCTAAATGTGGGCAGGATTAATATGCTTGGTCATTATCGTCACATTCACAACTTTATGTTTCTACTTAGTGGACCTGAACCAACTGCAAAGTCTTCACAGGCATTTTTAGTGCTGTGATATATAGCGGTTAATGTGCAGTTCAAATGACAGTTTGCATGTGAGTGGTTTTCCAGTTTTAAATAATATCTCAGAAGCCCCCAAAAACAGTCAATTCGGGTGGGTATACCACTTACGGAGTGTCATGAAGCTGACAATGATCAAGGCCTTCATTAGCAGACCTGAATGGCTTCCATATCTGAGGAATTTTTAGAGCATTCAGACTGCGTTGATCCATCCACTGAGCTGTCGATTAGAAATGTCAGGCCATAAGGCAAAGTAATTTCTCCAAACTCCCATCAGACGCAGAGGCGACATCAGTTGACTGTGTCTGAATGTTTTATCGGGAGGGCAGCTTCTTTTGTGCCAGTGAAGAAAAGTTTGGTGGGTCAGTGTGCGGATAAATAACCGTACTAAATTTAGTCTTTCATTTGTTCTTAGACTGTTGTCATAAATTAACAGTGTTAATTTGGTACAAAACTATTTCAGGTTACAGAACTACAAGTGCACAGACCAATGGGGAGGGGGTAGTTAAATGAGTACAAACGATCCACTTTCATCACAACCAAAGAACTGGTGTCATTGTTATTTCGTTTGGACAAGACATTTTGTAGATGGCTGCTAACAAAACAACTAGCCTAATAGAGAAAGTGAAAGTCACTGGCTGATTCCAATCAGTTGACTCTTGAAATCATTCTTGCATTTTTTTTTTTGGATATGCATATACATATATATGAGAGTGCCACATTTCTATTTTTGTGTTCCACAATTACTGACTGATGCCATGCGAGCATGGCTTCTGGCAGACTTCACAGGACTATTACTTCAGCAGTAGAAAGTTGAGCTACAGAAAATGTGTGCTTGTACACTACAGTAAATAACTACTGTTGAGGCCAAACATTGTCAAACAGTGTTTGATTCAAAATAAAGATCACAGTGTGGATACAGTTGTCAAATATGTGTCTCAGCCTCAGCCTGCATTTGGTGGGTGTGCTTCACTACTAAAATCCTCCTGTTATACTTTACTTATCATGCTTAATGTCCCATATTTAGCAAACGTGTGTGGTGTTCTGTATACCACTTGGGGGAGATGAATGCTCCCCTTGGAATCTAATGTAACTTAGAGCACTCTCAAGCGCAGATCTTTTTTGATTAAATATAGCTGCAAATCAATAACTGCTTCAAATTCCTTCGTGTTAAAGGGGCTATGTGTAACTTTTTTACATTTATTAATCGTTTTTTATTGCCCTTGAGTGAAATGATTGTAATTTAACCTAAAAAATGAAACCATTCCCAACTTTCTCTGCTGCTAATAACAGCCTGTGGGTGCTGTGGGCATGTGAAGGATTCGGGTCGATTTTTTTGCGAAAATCAACACGTGAGGTTTTGCATGCTCCCGAGCCCTCACAGCAGAGTCCTACAGCAGAAACAGGCTCAGTGAGCAACACTAGCTAATGTTCGCTTATGGGGACTGCAAATGTCAACAAACTATGGGCACATAGGACGGAGTCCACACAGGCTGTGTTTCCAATTTTAGCATATATCTTATTGAAGTAACGCATGCTGTGTCTATTTTGAAGTGGCGCCGGCGGCTAGAAGATGGACCGAGGCTGGCAGCTCGGCATCAGCCAGTGTGGGATTCAGCCCCCGGGCCTGCTCCGACTCTCTGCCAGCCAGCAGACTCTGTGTTGCGGCCACCAGCCAGCTGTGAGCCCCGGTGCAAGGGCTTGTGCTGGCTGGGTTCATGTGTAACCTGTGTAACGTGATATGCTGAAGTTTTAGCTGGCTAATGTGTGCTAATAATGTTAACTTGTTTGCTAACAGGGATGAATTGCTAGTTAGCTAATGTAGCATAATAATGCCCTAACTGATAATTTCACCTAACTCATCCAGATTCCCGGGGCTGATCTGGCCGGTAAATTGTCTGACTTTCCGTTTGTAAATTACTTTTATCAGCTAACGTTACAACGCTAGCTAAGCAGGGTAATCTTTAGCTTGCTAGCTAACATTAGCACTAGCAGAATACTATCTGAGTGGATCTGTTAGTTGGCTAATCTTTAGCTTGCTAGCTAACGTTAGCACTAGCAGAATACTATCTGAGTGGATATGTTAACTGGCTGCTGGTTGCTTCGTGGCGTTGGCTGATGGAGTGATTTGCAAACGGTAAGCTAGCGTCATTCTAAATATGACTGTAATTTATTTTCCAGCATTCGATCAACATGATGACGGCCAATCGCATTCAGTCTTTGTACATCACTGTTGTGACTGAGACAGGGCGAGCACGAGCAAAATGATGCAGACTGCAGTTCACGTAACGGTCACCGGCGTCATTAACAACAATAAGGGGTTATAATAATAATAATAATATAGGGTTTTCTGGAAGTTACACATCGCACCTTTAACATAACATAAATTGCACACTGTCATTACACGTAGCTAGTCTCTATTCTGCTTAATATGCCACTGTGTGAATACTTGTAGTCGGTTTGTGACGTCACTTTTCTGTTGTTCAGTGTCAGTGTGGTTAAAAGATAAAGCATGAAAAGGATGAATACTTTATACAACATATATTTCCATTATTAGCTCCATTATTTCTTTGCTGTATGCTTTTACTCTTTTCTTCTTCTGTGGCACAATTCATTAACATTTCATTTGTGTTTGCATGTAATGAGGACTGCAGTTTGTCTTCTTAATGTGTTCTGCTTGTATCTTTCTTTGAGTGGAGGTGGAGAAAGAGAAGATCCATGACCATGAGCGGCAGTGTTCGTACGAACACCTCAACCTGCTGCTGCATTTCATCATGGGCATCAAGGTGAGCCTGGAGAGTCTGCAGCCGCAGAGCCTGGAGGTGGCCAGCCACCGGCTGCAGGAGCTGCATCAGTCCCTCAGGGACCTGGAGCTGAAGATGAGCCAGCTGGGTGGCGGCGCTGCGGCTCCCGTGCAGGGTGCGTGCGGCCCGACCCTGACTACCTCCTTTACCCCGCTGCCCAGCGCCATGGGCGCCGCCCTGGAGCTGCAGCTCCAGAGCGAAAAGACCAAAGTGTCCGAGCTGAGCCGACGCTGCCAGGAGCTGGAGCTCAAAGTGAGCACGTTCGAGAACATCGTCTGCGTCCTCAACCGAGAGATGGAGCGCTCCGGCGCCACCATGGAGGCCTACAACCGCCAGCACCGACTGGACCAGGACAAGATTGAGATCCTCAACAACAAGGTGAGCAGCTGTGATTCACACCAGCCGCAGGCTCCCAACAGACAGACCGCATCTTGTTTCGCAGGTTGAAAACCACGAGACTTCCTTTTTTGTTGAAGCCGATCAGATCAGACAGAGCGCTTTTTAGCAGCCTGCACCAGGCAGGCTGGTGGTGGTGGTTGCTGCTATCTAAATAAATAAATATAATAAAATAAAAATAAATAAAGTGTTTCACCATGTTACAAGACATATCATGGTGAAATGAGCATCAACATCATGGCTGAGAATTTCTGCCAACAACAGTCTCAAACATCTGGTTTCTAAACAAAATACTGATCACAGCAGAGTATTTGTACATACTTTAAAATGTGTCGGGAGGAGATCTTGAAGTAAAGTGTGGTGTGTGTGTGTGTGTGTGTGTGTGTGTGTGTGTGTGTGTGTGTGTGTGTGTGTGTG
>JAOVVB010253083.1:0-20082 GCA_028570985.1 Heterobranchus longifilis | reverse complement strand
CTATGAAAAGTGTCTTGAGATAACTTCTGTTATGATTTGACACTATAAATAAAACTGAATTGAATTGAATTGAATTTGCACCACAGGAAGCATATTTGGGTTTTTTTGGCAGTTCTTAAGTCTAGAGTTGCTTCCAAAACAATAATGAAGGACTGATGGCTTGGGACCAGGAAAATGTCATTCAAACGAAAGACCTGTTTTGATAGGGCCAACACTTGTCAAAAATGGTCAGCAATACAAATATGTGATGATATTTAGGTACAGCTTCCTAAATGACGGTACTGACCTCCAGTCTTTCACCGTTTGTTAAAAACATCTTATTGTTCAGTATGATCAGTATTTCCACAATTTAAATGTCTTTGTGATCATCACATTAATTACCTACCAACACAAAGCAGACAAGAGGGTAGAACTAACACAACACTTTGATTCCATACCTTAGTATTTGCTGCAATCCAGTTTGAAGTTTCACTGTCATCATCACATTTCTTAATCCATTTTCTCAACCACTACACAAGAATTCAAACAAGAGTAAGAAATAATCACACAATGAATGCTAATCTTAACAGAATTTCACTCAAGATGCTGGAGGAATAGGTTAACATTTCAAGTAGAGATGCACTGATTTTAATTTTCTTGGCCGATTCAGATTTTTTAAATAGTCTGACCTACCGATTCCGATTTTTGCCAATTCCGATTTTCTCTTTGAACTATAATTGACAGCATTTAAATTTTTTGACAAAATGACACTAAGTTACAGGACCTTCTCTCACTCAAACACATCTCAAAATAAAAATGTTCCAGGTTACTGGACAAATAAAATCCAACTGAATGCAGTATCTCCCACTTTATCTGATGTTTTACTTTTCCAAAAGAAAACAGGTGCAACATTTCTATACAACACACCTGGGGGAGCAGCTTGTCACTAAAGTGAAATTCATCGCAAAGATCTAAACCATCTCTTGTAACCACAAGCTCCTCTCTCTCTTTTCATCTCTCTGTCCTGCTCACTCGCTAACGTTATGTATATGTGAGTTATTCCTTAAGAGTTTGGTAATTGTATAACACATTTTAGATTTAATTAAACATCTATTGTACACTGGTGAGAACCTGCTCCCTGTGTCTCTGTGTGCGCAGCCTGCACGTTGTTTGCTGTCACTGCTGTGCGATGTAAAACCATCACGCGGCACATGTGTGTTAATTAAATTTGACCGGCAAAAAAACAGATATATGAGACTGATCTCGGCTGGTCATCGGTCATAGCCAATCACCTGAAAATCGTCGGCGGCCGATTAATCGGTGCATCTCTAGCTGTAAGGTGTATAAATATTCCAGTGCCTTACCTTACACTTGACAGGATCGTGCCAGTTCTCTCCACAGTTGAAGCTGCAATAACAGAAGGCATCACAGTTCACACAATGCTTAATAATTACTGTATTAAACTTACATAGTCAACATTCAAATACTGTTGCTGCCAGTTCACGATAGTCTAATACACTTTTTTTAAACAACTTACCAGAACTGGCGGCCACACTTGCACCTCACTGGCTTGGCATCTGGGTACTGGACTTTGACAACATGATGGCAGTCTGGTGCAGGGCACCACTTTAACAGTCGATTGCACTTAAAGGAGCAATGAGAGGTAGAATATCAACTCATAGTTTCATGGACGCTCAAGTATAAAGAAGGTCCCTGCTTTTCCAAATAGTGCATACAGGATAACCTAACAGCTCAACATCACAAATCAAGGCTTCATATTCCATTTCAACATACTGTTAAGGAGAAAAAAATCTCAAAGCTTACCTCTACAAAACTATTCGTAATTAAATGCTGGTACTTCAACTTCACTTTTGAATCTGTTATGAGGCGCCTATAGGAGAGGTCAAATCATTTATTAGCCTTCATTACATAAAAAGGGTGACTTTGGTAAAAACTTCCTTCCTACATATTCAGTGCACAACTTCTAAGAAACAAAAATACACAATTCCACGTTTTCCTGAGTAGCTCAATGAATTCATTTATCTGCTGCTGACATTAACTATTTACCAATGGCACATTTCACAATTAAAAACCTTACAAAAAGTTCAAGTGCAGGCTTCTAACTAAGAGGTACAAAATGCATTTTATGAAACTAAATATTGACCCTAAACTGGTCAGTGAAAACACAGTTAGGTCTCTTGCTAGCTAGTCAGATCAGAATGTAGGTTAAGACAATTACTGTCAGCTTAAGAGCTGGTTCAAGAGATTAGTGTCCATGCTTTCAGTATGGAGGTATATTTCATTGCACCACAGGCTGATCACCAACATGGTAAAGCAGTTAAGTAGAGGTGTAACTAGAAGAGCCCTGTACTAAGAACCTTCTTTTAGAAGGCAAAATGTCAGGTAGAAATTCTTCCAATTTATAGTTTCTATTCCTGTTAAATGCACAAAAACCTAAGAACCTAAGATATAAAGAAAGAAAGCATATCAGATTTTAGAGCCATTAGTCAGCGGACTACAGTTATATGCAGAGAGCCAATTGGTCTGTCCAGACCATAGCGCCGCAGAGCTACACGGACGGATCGCGATCCAGTTTCTGGTCTATTTCCTTCCTGAGTGAATCTTGCAGGAAAACATACTGATAATCTATTATAAACGATAAAGATATATGATATAAATTATCTGATTCTTCACTTTTGCTTTTCACTTTGACACTAACTCCTCCACCATCGTCTTGTCGTGAAAGTGAATTCTGACTCCTCTGTGCTGCTGTACAGAGCAGAAACAAGGTGGGCGTTCTTACGCAAAAATGAACTAAATGGGTTTTATTTCTATTTTTTAAAAAGCAAGCGGTGGGGGCGGTGGGCATGTAATGTAATCGGTATATGCCCCAACACCGTTTAACACCGGTAACACCGACTACTGTCGCAAGCCTACATCCTGTCTGCAGCTGGCGTGGAGCGTATATCCGAGCCCGTCTCCACCGCATCCACCTGCGAGGTTATCAGCTGTGTGTCTGCCTGGCATACTCTGTGTGTAGGACGGCTGATTTAGCCCGCCAGTCCTCATCGATATAGTGGCATTTGCTACGTATCTCTCCGCTGTGAGCGCCGTCCAGCAGTCGGTCATGAGAGCCATGAACTTAGCAGAAAAAAATAGCTTTAAATGCAACATGCTAGTGCAAAGTTGGCACTAGCAAGTTAACTAGCAGTTAAAAAATGGATTGCCTATTTTTCTTTTACCACGCAACAAACATTTTTAAATTATTGGCCAAAATTCTTATAGTCGGTTAACAGTTCATTATTAACATCACTAATTGTAACTGTTTGACCAAATAGTATATCTGTATGCCTTTATTATGTTTTCTGACTTTTCAAGACTTTTATGCAACAATTGCAAAATGAAATTCATTTTAACATTCTACCTTCTCAAGTAGTTTGTTAGTGAACGATGTCTTTCTCTGTACACTGATCATGTCACAAAAAACATTTGACAAAATAAAACCATTTTTGTTTCCCTCTCTTTTCATTACCAGAATGGGTCAGTCACATCTACATATTTAACCAATATGCAACAAAACATCAAAACAAATATAAGCACAGACAGATACTCACATGACTGTGTTGTCATCAACCAAAATGTCACAACTATGAGCAGGACAAGAAATGGTCTGAGAAAACAACACAGAAGACAAATCATTAGTCAGACAGCTATTAAAAGACTAACAATGATCAGTGACGACTCCTACCCTGGGAAAAAATCTTAGTGGGTACCTGTCCCATTCCTTCTTCTATGATTTTGGTGGTCAGGTAATCTCCCCAGCACTGCATGCAGAACTTGTGTCCACACTCCAGGCCTGTAAAATACTGTAAGAGAGAACACATGATTATATGCATATTCACTTCTGGTAACCAGGCATAATTTTGTGTGCTACATCTCCAACATACAAATATTTTAGATTAAAATAGTCTGGATTGTGCAGCTTTCTTTCAGATTTTGGGAGAACAACAACTTAATATTATAGCTGAAACACTAATATCATAGCTGAAACACTAAACCACCTGGCCTTGATAATATACATATACTTATACATATACATATATGTATCCTTTGGTGAGACAATATACTCCATTAGGGGAATATGCACACTGCAGTGTGCCTTTAATTCAGATCAAGTTGTGGAGATCTGTTTTCACCTTGACATTTAAGTTATTTCTGTTGATAAATATAACCCACTCTCCCAAAAGATTACATTCAATGATGTAAAATGATAAAACATAAAAAGTCCAAAAGAGTAAACAGCCATTTTATCTGCAGCCAGCCCCATAATATATTTGTGCTGTGTGTTGGAAGCAAGAATCATTAAACCATTATATGTTAAAATGAATATAAAAAATAATTAACCAAATCAAAGCTTTGATAAAATTAGAGAGTGACAAACGCTGATTACACTGACTATAATATGCTCAATGACCAGACGGACAGAAAACTGTTCAGCACCGACTTGGCCCTTGACCTTTGGCCCATATAAGAGCTGTCACATTTCTGGAGTCTTGACTCAAAAGAGACCTGCAACATTCAGATGTTAAGATAAGAAGATCATTTGTGCTTCCTGCAACTGCAAGTTGCTGGATAGATGTGATTTTTTACAATGTCCACTTAGGGCAGGGCGATATGGAGAAAATCAAATATCATGATATTTTTTACCAATTACCTTGATGTCATTAGTGCAACAATATTGTGGGGTTGACTATTGGTTAGGGCTGCACAATATATCGTGTTTTTTTTTTTTTTATCATCATCGCAATATCAACTTTTGCAATAAACACATCGCGAAAGACTGCGACATATCGTAAAAGACACTCAGGGATTTTTTGAGTTAGTTGAAAGAGAGCATCGGTAGAAAGCTGCTCCTTAAAATGGAACTATCATTCTTTTTTTTCTTAAATGGTGCCTTTTGTTCAATTTGTTCAATATTCAACAACAGTATCGCATATTTTCCTCATATTGTGCAGCCCTACTATTGGTGCTTTCAAAAAATATTTACACAATGAGATTTTTTTTTATAAATACTTATGAGTAATGTGGATATAATGCCTAAGTGGGTAAAGGCAAATAATAGAACAGTGAGAACAGTCTGGTAAGATCAGAAAATTACATCACTTTACTGTAATGCAGCCTTTAAAACCAGGAAAAGACAATGCTTATACTAAATTACAATATCTAAAATGTAAGATGATATCTAGTCTCATATCACGATATAGTATTGATAGCCTATAGCTGATTCTTCCACTACCATAGGAAGCACTGCAAGTTTAAAACAACCATGCCCTTCAACACATGACGGCAATAAATGGATCAACCTGGTCTACTACAATATTAAGGTATGTTCTGGCATCACAGCATCCGCCTGCAGGTATTAATGGAAACAGGGCTTGCCAGCAGAATTATACTTCCTCCACCAGTCTGTACATACAACACAGTACTGTAACCATGCACAATTAGGCCACATCCACATAAATCAGACCATCAATTTGAATTTGGAATTAACTTTGAGTGCAAGTGACATTTGCAGCAGTGAGTGGCCCTTGGTAGCGAAGAGCTAAGTCAATAAGGGATACAAATTTGACACACTTATTTTCCATTTCCTACTGAAATGGTACAGCATTGCTACTAAACAGCTGTTGCAGTGTTTGACTTCAGATGTTTCCAAAGTGAGGAGGACATAGAAGCATTCAGCTTTCCATCAGAGTTGTGTAACACTTTCAAAATAGTTTTCCCCTCTGTACTTGAACTAATAATCTTTACTTAAAATAAAACAATTTCCAATATCCTAACCCCAACTGGCAAAGCCACCAGCTCATAGGGAGATGTTTGATTGCTGGGTGCAAAGTCTCAGCTACTATCCTACCTTAATACCATGACTGTCATTGTGGGTAACTCAAACAATCTTTGCATTTTTAGCATTTATCACTTTTAGCATGCAAAGTAAAAATAGATTACTGTACTGATAAAGAATTTAAACAACAATAGTGGATACTGTGAGTTGAATTAATGACACTGAGCTACATTCACAGATGCATAACTGTGGTTATAGAAGGTATAAGAAAATATGAATCATAGTACTTTATAACAGAAAATGTAATCACATTTTGACAAGTTGGCCATCCTCCTTTTCTTTTGCTATTGTGTAAGCCAAGGCAGTTAACTGGGTCTGAAAAACTATTTAGAAAAGGATTAAAATGTCAGTTAGGGGTCCCTTTGTATCAAACAAGCTAACATTTCCCTTGAATCTCCATTGCGCTGTAAGCCAGGACAACTTTCAACAAAATCCCTATCGTAACACCACAACTTAGACCTGAACACACATTCAACGAGTGCAACACAATGCTGGTGTCATTATGGGACTCACAGAGTTGGGGAAGTTCAGATAGCAGATCTGACATGGCATGTCCTGTGCCGATGATCTAGTGTTGATTGGAGGACGGATCCGAGGCTTCTTACTGGGGTTAATTACATGACACTCAGAGAAAAGCTTGTCCAGATTACCATCAAAGTACCTGTGTAAATTGAAAAAAAAAAAGTTTAATTAATTGTAGTGTTTCAAAAAGAATTAAGAAATTAGCTACCCGGGAACCTCTAAGCCAACATACTTGTTAATGGTGACAAATAAAGAATGTACTTCAGAGATTCTTACCTTTCCATAAGCTTTTCTTTATCCCAGTTGAAGTGACTGAGAAGGATGCGTGTTATTGTTGCAGGATTCTAGAGGAACGAGAAATGGTTGGTCAGAAATAAACCTGAAGTTGATTTTTAACTACTGCCAATTTTCATTCTTCACTGTAAAAACATATAATTTGGAGTACATTTAACACGAAAAGCCACTTCCACAAATCTACTCCTAATAGTTCTCACTTACATTACCGTTTCCTGTCCACCCATGTGTGTTAATGGAAAAAAAACCATCTGAAATACCTTTCATTACATTACAATCAAATAAAATGCCACCACAAACTACAGCCATAGAAGATGCCACAAAGTCAAGTTAACTCCTCTGACAGAAAAGGGTAGTATTCACTGCAGGGCTCTTCTACTGGCCTGCATGACATTGAAGAGGATTTTTTTTCCTGTTCACAGTAGTTGCTTAACACTAGGCAACTACAGCCGGCAGTACATTCCAAATGAAATACAAGTTTTGGATTTTTGCTGTGTCTGTAGACTTTTCACAGGTAAAATGGCAACCATTTATGATGCAATAAACCATAACACTAGATACATGTTTAAGAAAACATCCCAGTGCACCATAGAATGTGACTAGACAGTTTGCAGTGATTGAAACCAAATGCGGTGTGCATTTTCATTTGTGGATCTTACAATGTTCAAATGATCGGACAGCTACATTGTGCACCACATGGTACAGCACTGCAATATCGGTGATGATATGGCAAATACAGATATGTCACAAAAGGGTTGTTGTAGGGACTGTAGATGGATTTCTCAGCAAAATCACCTGTTCATGCTGACAAAAAACCTATGCTAGTTCCCAACTTGATGCTGGGAACTATAGAGTACAAAGTAAACAAATGCAGACTGATCATAGGTGGTGTCTGCTCATGTTGAAGATGTTTCATCATGAGTAAAACATTTGAGGTTAACCCAAACGGAACTATATGATTCCACTTTCTTACTATACAGAGACAAAAAAGGAATAGACCTGGAGCCAAAGAGGAAAAAAACAACTGGAGCTTCTGTTAAAACCAGTCATATATGTCATACACATATAGGCCTACATGTACAACCTCTGTGTGTACTGTTACAGAAAGACTTGTACCATCAGTCAGGGAAAACATCCATTGGTTGTTTGCAGCCAACAGACTCAAGACTGCACTCCAGCAGTGAAATTCCTTTGAATAACACAAGACAAAAAAAGTGTTGCATTGTGTTTGAACGCAGCTTGTGGGGTGCACAAACTGTTTAATCACAAAAATCTACTTCTCTCTCCATTCCAAACTGCTAACAAACTAATCCTAGTAATAAAAGCACCAAATGTTACTGCTGGTGTTGGTTTATCATATGCCTATCAGACTTGACACTACTGTATGATCAGTAAATTGTAATAACAATAACTGTCTGGTTACTGAAGTCACCACACTGATCTAAACCAAGTGTCACTATGGTGACAAGCATTCAGGGGTCTCCCCAGAATACCTAGATATAATGATGCATGCCAACTTCAAAGAAGTGTGGTACAAACAAAGGCTATTTTGTATTGCATCATAAAATTGCATGATAATAAGAATTTTACATCCAATTTTGAAATCAGAATGATGGTGCAACAGTAGAATACATTGTGTTACGGTGCCATGGTTCAACTAAGCAAAGCACAAGGGACTGTTCTCAGCAATTGCAAGATTAGATAAGGGAATTGTCCCAATGTATCTGTTCATCCACACAATGCTTATTTCATTCCAGCCTGATGTAATTAAGGGTCGGATTCACAGGGTGATGCATGACACAATACTAATACAATACTGTGTTCAATGATGTGATTATAAATGTACCACAATGCAAGGGAATCTGTTATGTTAATATGTCATATCATTTGTGTAATTGAAGAAGTAAAGGTTTCTCTAAAAATTGTCAAATCACAATCTCAAAAAGCAGTTATCAATCATATCATATACTAATAATTCAAAACATTATGTAGTGCTTTCACATTTATGAAAGATTCATACAATCACATGTACACATTAGGGCTGCATGATTCTGGTCAAAATGAGAATCACAATACTTTCCACTCTAAACTGAGATCACGATTTTCTGCCACAATTCCTAGGGACACCAATTTTTAAAGAAAAAGTGTTTTGCAGTCCATATTGTCTTTGTGCAGTCAGTACAAGCAGTATGATCATCACAATCTTATTTCAATTAATCGTACAGTCCTGATTCAGTAGGTCTTCAGCATTTTCCTGAAAGTTTTAGGTGCACATATTTGGTGGGGGTTTGGGGGTGCTCCCCCAAGAACATTATACATTTTCCAATTAAAATATGCAATTTCACATAATTTTGATCCATTATATTATTATGAGCATTGAGCAAGCATTCTAAATATGCAACTCTGCAAAGCAAATATGTCCGAATCGTCCTTCAGAAATGAGATTGTGTACATGCCTGAATCGAGATCATGATCTTTTAGCGATTAATCGTGCAGCCCTAGTACACGTGTCATCACCCAAAAGTCAAACATCCATAAACAAGTGAAAGGCTTAACAGCCACAAAGCATAACAGTTCCTGAATAATAACACCTGCAATTTAAGATGAATACACTTCAAGAAAACAAATCACAACATTTGGTACCAATATGACAAGAGAAAGTATGAGTTGTCCGTTTATTAGGTGCACCTAGCTGAAATTAATTCAGTCCAACAAAAAGGCACTGATAACAATCCTACATTCATGAAGGTGTTGAGAGAGGTGTTGATTAAATGTGATACTCATTTTAGAGGCTGTAGTTTGTGGTGCTGTTGAACTGTGCTACTGAGAGGTGTTCCTAATATTTGGTCTACCCTCACTGATATAAATGGGGTGGGAAATATTAGCAAATACCTCTCAGTATATTAATTGACAACCTTCGTGGAAGCGTTTGCCTGTTAGGCAATCTCTTTTTGAAGTTTGCAGTGGAATCTCAGACAGTTAACACAGTCTCTACAGATGAAATAAATCCATCAGTCACTTGTAACTTTACCCCTAAAGCGTCTTCAGAGGCCATGCAAAACCAGTCACTCTTGACATGTGAAAACACACACATATACAAGAAAAGTAATTTAAAGTAAAGTTAACTATCCTACTGTCACATAATAATAATTATCCACAGTGAAGTTATTTGTTGGTGCAGCAAAAACCTAAAAATTAAGACCACTACTATTTTTAGAATAATCGCCATGTCAGTTGTTTCTGCTATAGAAACAACTGCCATGCCTCTGTACTGTATGCACTGTACTGATATTTTACCACTTTTAGGTTTTGAGCTTGTTTATAGTGAAATGATGACACTCAAAAACACGTTCTTGAATAAAATGCAATGCTATTTCTCAAAAACGTTCATAGTGACAGGTCTATCAAGGACCCTTTGCATTTTATTCAGTACTCAAGTGTAGCTAAGTGAAAGGAAATGGAGGCCCAAGATAACGCTAAGCCGAAGAGCTCCACTGAGTTGTCCCTTGTATTAAATCTAAGACATAGCTGTTGCCAGATTATAGCGTCCGTTCGGGTGATCCATTCAAACTTTTTGGGAAGTCACGATAATAAGATAGCTTGTTAACGTTAACGTAAATAACCTAGCATGTAACTTGCTAACCAACTCGATGACCAAGCCTTTCGTTCAACATTAAAATAGCGTCAATGATTATGTTGTTTTACACATTTTGTAACGTTAAGTTTAAATTGCTTGGTTAACGCACAGCACCTGTCGTCTCGTGTGAATGGGCAGTTACCTAATTTTAACACTAAAGACGTTGTGCTTTTCCAGTAAGGTGCTAACGTTAGGTTAGCGGTTACAGTTGGCTAGTTAGCAAGCTAGCTAACATTAGCTTAGCAAACGTTGCTGCCAACTTCTCAATTGGGATTAGACTACTTCCTGGCACAAAATTCGTATGGAAATTGTTACTTAAATGTCCACATTTACCGTTGTACATATCTTCATTTAAAACGCTACCTACACAAAAGAGAGCTACATTGAGAAATAACTAATTATAGTATTGTGTAAATCTTATCACTGTTGTGAAACTGCCAACTTCCAGCAAGTAAACTACTCCTTACAAGGCTAACGGCTAAGCTAACGTCCGTGGCCTGTTTATGCTTCACCCAAGCCTGGACCCCGGTCTTTCCTGATGCCGACATACCAGAATACCTACCTGGATGACCTCGTTGACCTCCCTGATACACTCCACCATATGCTGGAGGATCTGCTCGGCAGTCAAAACCTCGAAGCGGTAGTCCTCCTCCTCCTCCTCACCGGGACCGTGGCCACCTCCACCGGTCTCGCCACACTCGTCTCGCTCCCCACCGGCCACCACGGGATCGACCAACTCCACCTCTCCGAGCTCCAGGGTGTCGTCCTCGGGCTCCTCTTCGGCGCTATCCTCGCTACATTCCTCCTCTTCGTCGTCGTATTCATAGTTATAACCCTCGTCTGAGTCCATTCCTAGGGTGGTTATCAACTTGTGACAAGCACACCTAAGTCTACAGTGTGTGAAATGTTGATTGCGGAACAATACGAAAACCAAAATTATCCGAGCCTGTTTTTCAGCTGCAGCGAAAATAACAACAAAACGTCGCCGCTGCTAAGCCAACAAAGAGACACAGCGTCACCAACTGACGACGGCCTTACGTCAGATGGACTGTACAGGAAAATGTCAAAAAATAATTTTATTTCTATGACACACGTTTGTTTCCACCGGATTATGTTTAAAAACGTTTTTTAAAATACACACACAAAAAATAATTGTTATGTAGCTGCACGTGTTTATATTTAAACACGTGCAGCTAAAGTTATCAGCAAGTTAACAAAACACTTCCCCTCATAAAATGTAGGCAAGGCCAACTGTTGGAAAAAAATGAAATAAAATAAAAACAAATAATAATAATAATAATAATAATAATAATAATAATAATAATAATAACAACAACAACAACAACAAATAGAGAACGATTCGGACCTTGTGTTTTGACCGACTTGTCAAGTGTCCTATTTTATCAGCCTAGGCTAAACATGACAGCCGTATTTTTATAGCCTATGGTGATCTATGTTTAGTCTCCCACAGTTTGCTTCAATCGTCACAGCACCCCAACTGGAGTAGACCTATAGTATGCATAGGTCTGTCACAATCTACTTTCGTTGGACGATATATTGTCCCAGAAATGATTGCAATAAACGACATTATTGTCATTTTAAGACCATTTTATGCCACTGATATAGCCTAATGATAATATAATAGCATAATAGTGCAAGTCTACCTTTCAAAGAGCACTGGCAATTCTTAAGAATAGCCTTCTAAATATGGATATAGACAACATCATTTTCAAACTGTATGAACCATTTAGCCTACTTTACCTTTAGATTCAATAAGGGGGGGGGGGGACACCCACACCGTGTGGGTGTTACCTTGTGGCCCCAGTCATGTGACTGCATTGAGCACCTGACTGGGAAGCTTGACAGTGCAGTTTGTTATGGTCTTATAATACACCCGTGCTTTGAATGGGGTAGTATGGAAGTCATGTGTATGGTCAGTTTTGGACGATACAGTCGTCCACATTTTAATTTGCTACTACTAATTACCCTCCAGCTTGGCCTACACACAGCGGAGGGAGTGTGGCCATTACCGCAAACTTTCACCTCCTCAGCCGAGCGATACCCTCTGAACCCACAGGCTTTCTCCTTCGGGTACGGAAGACAATCAGCCGCACAGTCTGGCTGTTCTGTTCTGGATTATGCATTCAAGAGATATTTTCCTCTTATTTTTCCAGACTACACTTCTGGTAGGTGCAAAGTGAGGTGAAAGTAAGACTATGGTAAAAAACGGAAGTAAGATTTTACACCTTGCTGTCAATTAAGGTCCCAGATTTAGCTAATTTTCAGGTTCATACTTGTGTTTTTGGGTTTTTTACATACATGCTTTAATGTAAAAAAAAAAAGAAAGAAAAAAAAACCACATCATTTTTCTCATACTGCCTGTCTGAATATTCCTGCTATTTAACCTCTGTCTGAAATACTGTGTTTTTTAATTGGCAGATCTGTAAAACTGAGTTTCTCCACAAAGAATCATGCAAAAGCACCACTTTAAATCTTGTGTTTACCAGAGATATGCTCATGCGTGTCATGGAAATGAGTAATTGTCCACGAAAAAGCATAAAAAATGACTAATCGACTAAAAAAATCTTAGTCAACTAAGACCAAAACAACCGATTAGTCGTCTAATCGACGAATGGTAGTAACAGCAATGTAGCGGCACTTTCTACCTATATATAGTATATTTGTGGCATCACAACTTTACGGAAGTCCTGGTGGCTTGTTTAAAGGTACATTTATGGGCTGTGTGCATTTCACAGTATTTAAATAGCACCTAAACCTGCTTTATAATAAAAAGAGAAATGGAAACAATATGGGACCTTTTAAATGTCCAGTCATACGAACAAAAATGGTAAATATTCACAAAGGTAGCCTAATTTAAGTGTTTCTATGATACTTAAATATTTTGATTTATTGCGATAGTACTCTCATAATTTCCATAGGACCAGAATTTGCTGTGTATGTTATTATAAAATCATAAAATGTACAAACTATAGGCCTATGTAGCCTATGTAAATCCTGTCTTTTGTTTTTGAAATTCTAGTGTTAACTAAGAGTAGGTGATCTGGTGATTCACATGTAAGATTGCATTATGGATGCACAAACATGCAGAGCAAAGTGCTCACAGGTTTTGTTTTGAATGTTCTGTTTGTCATGTTGGCTTTTAAAGTACATCAATGGGCTTTGTAGAGACAGCAGTTCATCAGTCAGCCCGTGTACGCCTACTTTAAAAACCCACAATGACAATGGACCAGTATGGCACAGCTTCATGTTTGTGCTTTCAAAAATACCATAGGTTATAGGGCTGGGTATTGCCTACAACCTCACAATATGATACGCATCATGATATGGAGTACACGATACATATTCCAATAAACATTGATTTTGAATAATGACCATGTCCTACATAGAATTTACTACAACCGCTGTTATTCATTATTCTATATAACAGCGATCACACAACTTAAAACACTTAGAATTCAGGCCCACAGAGATCTTAAAAGGAAACGTAATATTCTGTTATTAATCCCAGAGTTAGTAATAAGTGCAAATATTTACAGCATTTCCTGCTCTATCAGCAATTAGTACGTCACAATATATTGCCGTATCGATTTTTGGAGCACAGCTCTAATAGGTTATAGAGTAATGGCAGTTTGAGTGTAACATTTTCAAAATGGAAGTGCACTTACAACATTCTACAAAACTTAAACCCAGCAACTGGTGATGTTAATCATTTCACTTTATGACCAACAGGAAATGCTGTTCTGGGATTCAGTGATAAACCATTTGCTGTTGAGATCAGTGTTGACCATGATGATTGTGAGAGTTACCCAAACGAGGACTCTTCTGAGAGATGTAAGTATCGGCACATTTATCTGAGCCAGAGCATCACAGTGGCAACAACAGTCCCAATCGCTGGGGCTCGATGCATTATATCTAACTCGCTCCTATTCATGTTTCAGACAATCTGAGTGTCTCTGCAGGACGAGCATCTCTGAATGCGGAAACTGTGTGGGGTGCTGTGAGAGGTGATTATAACCAATTCATTTTTGAAGAACATGTATACCGTATTTCCTCAAATAGTGACCAGGGCCTTTATTTATTCTACAGCAGAGGGTACCTTTTTTGAAGCTGGCTTGTATTAGAGGCAGGTCTTTTTTTCTAATTCCCTCTGTTTGATCAGAGAATAGCAATTTAGATGAGTAATCCAGAACAACAAGGTGTTGAAAATAGCATTATTATTGTTGAAAGCATCAAATGGAAATATACATTATGCTTAGTTGGCATGCAAATAGGCAGCCAGCCACTCGCTGGGAGTTTATCCACCCTTGTTTTTTCCCCTGGTCATTATTTGCATGGGACAGTAGAGGAACAAATCCCCCAAAAAAGGCTTTCATTTTTGAGATACCCCTACCCGAGGTAGAGCAAAACACAACCACATTTTTTTCATAACTTTAATATGTCTAGTTTATGAAATAGATGGTTGTACAAACATATTTTATTGCACAATTAGTTTTTTTGGGTGTTGTTTGGATCCTTCCCAAATTGTGAAAATGTAGGCTTCTCCAAAAGGCACAGTGTCTGCCT
Source organism: Heterobranchus longifilis (assembly GCA_028570985.1). Lineage (NCBI taxonomy): Eukaryota > Metazoa > Chordata > Actinopteri > Siluriformes > Clariidae > Heterobranchus > Heterobranchus longifilis. Next base: position 5,167 of record JAOVVB010253083.1, on the reverse strand, counting down.
TATCACATGTATCTCTGGAAATAATGATCAGAATGTCACCAAATTTGGACTGGATGTTCACACACATTGATTATAGACAATAAAACAAATATTGCATCAATACTTTTGTCCATCTTTGAAATGTATACACTTAAACCCTTATAGGTGGAAATGTAATAGGAGGGCCTTTATTGGTTTGTGTCGACCACGACCCCGGCCATTATCCGAGACCCAACTTCTATTTGACTCCTGGTCACTGTTTGAGGAAATACAGTAAACAAACTAAGAACGCGTGTGAACAAAAGTAGAAATAAATTAAACAAACATGTTAACAGTCAGCTACAGCTGGGCTCCATCAAAGCCTGTTTAAAACAAGTTGCACTGGATTCCTGTTATCCCTCTGTTATCTGTGCAGATTTAAATGATTTCTGATTACATACTATATAACCTCTGATTAAGCACAGGTCTGGAAACCTTCAGTCAGCTGGTGTATCAAGATGATTTTGGCACAGTAAGTCAGAATATTCCAAATGCTCAGCTTTGTGAGGCCTCTAAAGTCATAACTTTGTAAATACACAATCTCACCTCATTTATAGAGTTTGATTAATGTATGGGGTGGATCGGTTTAATCAAATATAATTTATTTTTCTTTCTTCTTTTAGTATTTGGTGAACAACACTGAGATTGACGACTTCCCCCGGTTTCAGTTCAGGGGGATTTTGTTGGACACTTCACGTCACTATTTACCCGTGCAGACCATTTTAAAAACTCTGGTAATAATCTGATGACATAATCTGAACTTCAGCCTTCTGTTTTCATTCAGTGGTACTAACATTTATCTTTCTTGTTAGGATGCAATGGCCTACAGTAAGTTCAATGTGTTTCATTGGCACATTGTTGATGACCCCTCCTTCCCTTATCAGAGCCGCACCTTTCCAGACCTTTCCAGTAAGGTATGTATAGTGCAGATGAATATGAGCTCTTACAGGAATACTTCACTCTCAAAATGACCATTTGTATATCAGTTACTCACCGAGTGTTGCCTTGAATCCTTGAAGAAAAAATATTTTTTGTCACATGCCTCCATGATGAACGGAGAATAAAAAAAATGGAGAAAAGTCTTGATGCATTGAAGTAAACGACAGCAAAACTATGTAAAAAAAATGTACTTTTTAAAACACTTCTGCATAAACTGTCTCATGCTTCTTGGACGAGTAGCGGAAGAACAGTAAGGTTTTAGAGAAAATGCATGTGTTTGGGAAATACTGAGCACATGACTGGATAAATGAGACTTTGATTATACTGCACAAGTTGTGTGAGAGTTTGTAAAAGGATGTTTTGATATAATTTTGCTGTTAAACTTGACCATCGTTTACTTCAATGCATCAAGACTTTTCACCATCTTTTGATTCGCTGTTCGCAACAAAAACATTTTCTTCAAGGATTCAAGGCAACACTCAGTGAGTAATTGATATACAAACAGTAATTTTAAAGATTAAGTATTCCTTTAAGAAATGAGAGCAAAAAAGCCAGCTCAACTCACATGCACAATGACGCCAAACATTCATTATAATTTGAAAATGTATCTTCATTTTAGCAGATTAAACACGGTTATTTTTAGGACTACTGCATGTGGATTCATGAGGTAAAAAAAATACTTAAAAGTTGCATGCACCCTGAACAAAAGCTTCTGGCTCCGTTTCAGGGGGCTTTCCATTCGATGACTCACATCTACACACAGTCAGATGTGAGGAGGGTGATCTCACATGCCAGGCTGCGGGGAATAAGGGTCCTTCCTGAGTTTGATTCACCCGGCCACACCAAATCTTGGGGAAAAGGTAAAATGTACTCTAAAACAACTGTTTGATCCAAATGATGCCAGCTCTTTTGATCTTCAACATATCAGGTACTTGGCTTCATGCCTGGTTTGGTTTGCACATGGGAGTAGTCAGCCTTCAGGGCTTTCTGCCAGAGAGGCTCTATTTTAACCCAAACCATGATCTTTTCTTAAACTTCACCAAGTAGTTGTGTTGCCTGAACCTAAGAATATTTCTGGCAGAAAACCCTGGAGGCTAACTTCTCCCAACAGCGCCTGGTCTGGTCCAACAGGAATCCTGTCTGCCAAGACTATAAATGGCAACAAGACATGAACTGAAACTTGAGTTTGACTCCCTTCTCATCCAGAGGATTGTTATGGCTACATCAGTAGCAACACATGTATGCACAACGCAAGAAATCTATTTCAACAAAACTTTGATTTTATTCCCCAGGGCAGTCTGACTTGTTGACTCCCTGCTACAGAGGGAGCACCCCTTCAGGTACTTTTGGTCCTGTTAATCCAGTGTTACCCTCCACCTACCAGTTCATGGCGAGACTATTTAAAGAAGTGTCATCTGTGTTTCCTGATTCCTATATCCACTTAGGAGGGGATGAGGTGGACTTTTCCTGCTGGTAGGTTGAAATGTGACAGATCGTTTTTGACCTGGTTTTGCTCACTGTTGTTTGTTTACATTGTTACTGAATTTGTACGCATTACACAAAATTTAAGAAAAAAGAAAATAAAAGGAATAAAAAGTGTATATCTTGTGCCAGGTAGTTGATGTAGGTACAAAAAAAGGAAAAGACTGCTTGTTTCCATTAGGAAATCCAACCCTGATGTCCAAGCATTCATGCACAAGATGGGATTTGGAGTCGACTTCACCAAACTGGAAGCCTACTACATGGAGAAGTAAGTTGTAAAGGGAAACGTACTGTACAATGTAGAAAGCTCTGGGAAACACACCAACCGACATGTTAATGTTACAAATGTCGTTCATCTCTGTTTCCAGCATTGTGAATATTACATCAGCTCTCAATAAGACATCTATCGTGTGGCAGGATGTGTTCGACTACCATGAACGAGTAAGTAATGTTGCTATTTTATTTTTCTTTATCTTATTGTCTTTATTACAATGATTATTGCTTGTTTTTCTATATGTATCCTGTAAAGCATTTTTGAGGACTTTGAAAAGCGCTATATAAGTCTGATGTATTATTATTATTATAATTATAATAATTATTATTAAGTACATCCCAACAAATAACACAGTGGTGTTCATATAGGCTCACATACTTTTTAGACATTGTTTGAAATATGATATTATATAATTTTTTTTTTCTGCAAGTGCAGGGATGCATGATATTGCATTTTACAGATAAGCAGTCATTTACATATTCACAAGAATCCTGAAATATGGATGTTTTTATTTCATTGCAGCACCACTGGTGTTTGATCTAGTGCACTGTAACTCTTGGTGCAGGTCCTGGCATCTAAAACAAGCGCTGCTTTATTAGTACTTGTCCTAATTCATGTTTTGAATATTATTTCTGCTATTTTATATTGTGTCCATGTATCTGCATTCATAGAAGCAGATATTTTAACTTTTACATATAAAACATGTAGCATTTATTTTGTCATAATATTTTTAAACACCTTTGTTTGTGAATTTTTCCTGCAGCAGGTGGATCACTGAAAGTTTCCCTGTAAGATACTGACAGTCACAGCGTTGCCTCAAATGTAAACACATTTTTATAAATGTTTAAAGAGGGAAATCTGCTCTTTTCAGTTCAGATGGACTAGTAATTTACACATTTACACAATTAGCCTATTATGGCTAAAATAAATTAGATTAAACACTTATGCAGGCATCCACTTACTCTAATATAACAGTATATTGTCTGATAAAGACAAACTTAGTCTGATAGTTGTAGCATTGTGTTGCAGCGCAGCTCTCTGTCAGTGGTGGAGGTTTGGAGAGACGGCTGTTACCTGTGTGAAGTGCGCAGGGTGGCTAAAGCAGGTCTCAGGGTGATTCTGGCCTCTCCGTGGTATCTGGACCATCCAGGGCCCACACACAACTGGGCCCGCTTCTACACCGTGTGGCCCCTCGCCTTCACGGGTCAGAAAAGAGCCTGTGTGCTGTGGCTACCTGAAGTTTTACTATCTGCTGTGGTTTTTGTCTCTAGTTATAACTAACAGGTACAAACTGGTTTCCTCTAAAATATAGGATATACATGGCAAAATCTTTTTGAGTGTTTGTGCAACACAGAATGTTGTATTTGTAGCTGTGCCACTAGGTGGCAGTGAAGACTGCTGTCCATGCATTAATGTTACAGAGACATTATGTGTCCCAATTCCATATACTAATTAAACTGTATACAGAAAGTACTGTACAAAAACTTTTTAGAAATTGATGTACTTTTTAATCACTTTTCCAGTGTGAAACTAACACTGAAACTAGAATGAAAATAAGCAGTGAATTCTTTTTTTTTTTTAGTTTTTTAAACTAAAACAATATTTCTTGGTTAAAAAAATACCACAAAAAAAACCTAAAAATGAAGTAAATTCATTAAGTTAGATTTTTTAGCAATAACATATCACTTCCAAACAAAGGAGACGGCATGAATTTCCGTCAACTCTCATGACATTAACCACAGAAATGAAACAGACTTGACATGCCAGAGTTGCCGTTGTGCTGCAATTTAGTATGGAAATGGGACACAGCTAAGGAGAGGTGTGTTTGCTGTGGTTCAAACTCACAATGCTGTCTGATGCCCCGTGGCTAACATGCACACTCTTCCCCTGCACACACAGGTATACAAATATTTTCATTGGCAGTTATTTCACAAAGCTCCTTGCATCAAATTATGAAAGCAACGGCCAGCACAGGAGAGAGAGACAGAAGTCTGTCAAAAGCAGACTGTAGTTGTTGTACATGCAGGTTGCTTATCAGATAAACTGCTAATAAACCATGTGTCATCATGAGGCGCTACTAAATATCCCAGCTAAAAATTGTAACTTAAAGTCTGTTGTTCTATTGGTTTAAAAAAACCCAAACTTAGTCATCTCTTTTCTAAATAAGTTGACTACAAATGATTGAAATGTGTATGCTTTAATAATGTAATGGTATGGTATATACTGTACACTGAAGCTCAAAAGAAATGAGTAACTAATTGTCAATTTCAGATTTACATTAATATCCTCTGCAGAATAGAAATTAAGAGGATGTAAGCATTTGCTTCTGAAGAATGTTTTTTGGCATTTGCAAGTATAGAGTAATACAATTCAGTTCTTCTTAATCTCATAATTAAAGTACCATCCTGTACGGTGCACAGCATGCTCCAAGATAGTGATATTTTGGACAAGGGA
>JAOVVB010253068.1:0-35369 GCA_028570985.1 Heterobranchus longifilis | reverse complement strand
GTAAACAAACCAATCGAGGCAGCAGCAGACATGCAACTCCTGTGTCCTGCGAGGTAAAATTACTGGAGTCTGATGGCTTTGAAGAGAGCATAGATGTATATAATGGCCTCAGTCGTAAAAGAAGTGAAAATATTCTAAATATAGCATACATTTAAACTGATATAGATTTGTGCCCCGTCCACAGCAGTACATTGCTTTGCTTCCGTGTCAGAACTCCTGTCTGCTTCTCCAAACTGGGGGCGTGTCTATAAGTACCTCATACAACCCCACTTCAAAACATCCGAACTATCCCTTTGAACACCCTTGCATGGGTGAGCTTTTTAAGTGCAGATAAAACTGTAAATGTGATGAGCGTCAGTTATTTCAGTTTGCTCTCAATTTTATTTTTGTAACTTACTGCCGTCTGATTCAGACTCATGGCAACATTTGAGGATAATGTCTGACTTTAATGTTATTTATTTTGTCTACTCTATGTTATGCTAATGATAATAAAGTGTATCCAAGACCAGAGACCTTTAAACTCAAAAGAATCTGATCTCTCACCCTCGGAAAACAGGAACATGGATTTATATTGGCTCTGGTCCAGAGTGGAGGAAAACTATGTCTAAGATGTGTTTTTAAAGAAAATTGTATTTATTTTTTGTGCACTATGAATGTACAGAGATGTAACATAATACAAAATATTTATCGTTTTACAAACATGCATGTGAGCATTTGTCACACTGTTTTTCTCATCATTAAAACAGGATATGGGAAATTAGTTGTCTGTTCTAATGTCAGTCCAAGAACAACACAGATCTTGCCAAGTGTCTGCTGAGCTTGTTACCCCAGGGAGGGCTGGTTTGGGATCTCTTGAATTATTCCTTTATTTCACCCTTCTTTTAAGTTTTTAAACATGCAAGCTTTGAATGATTGCATTGTGTTTTTAACACATTAAAATCACCGGTAGAAATCATCTGTAGAAATAACTTACCTTGTGCTTTGTCAACTCGTTACCATCAAGTGGAATACGTGACTGTATCTGCAAAGACATAATGTGAAGAAAAACTATTAACACAACAAATCACTCATTTATATGCTGTATATACTCACGCACTTGCTAAACATTGGCTGTAAGTGTGAATCACACATTTTCTGCACAACAAAAGCTGTAATGTGTCTGCACGGTAACCACTAACTACAGAGGGATTTTGTATTCTAACAAAACTAGCCTTTACAAACTGATTGCTAAGCTTGTTATCACTCATCTATTTTATATGATGTAGCGCCTGTTTTTGTGTCATTAGCCAAAGAGCACCAAATATTATTCCACAATGCTGTGGAAAAGCAAGAATAAATTTGAGGCTCATGTAATGCATTTGTATTGATTAAATGTTTGGGAAAAAACACACAAAGTGCAGCCATCAGCCTCTAGAGACATTACGGCGTAATTATGTCTGCCATTAGAAAAGGCTACGTCTGCAATCATGTTGTGAAAAACAAAGTTAAAGGGACAGTTCACCACAAAATCAATTTTTTTTTTCTTCCCTCTTACCTGTAGTGTTATCAGTCTAGATTGTTTTGGTGTGAGTTGCAGAGTGTTGGAGATATCAGCTGTAGAGATGTGCTAAAAGCGTCAAAAAACAGCAATGTCTCTTTCCAGAAATTATGACCTGATTACTCAAGATAATCCACAGTAACTATTTTCTTTCTACCGAACTACACTCGCCAACCATATCACTGCACAGAAGGAAGCGTGCATCTCCTCATGGACGAGAGGCTCGTCACAGCGCGAGATGTAAACATTAATGGCGTCCTCCTCGGCTGAGTTGTAACATTAGCTAGCTCGCTAATACAGTGATGCGTTTATTGGGTGTAGTTCGGTAGAAAGAAAATAGTTACTACATGAAACTGCTCACAACAAGGGAAACATTGCTGTTGAATTTTTCAAATGTATTTGTGTTTTTTGACACTTTGAGCACCACAAGCCGAGTGCCATATAGTTCCATTATATTGTCACTCAGCAACTCACACCAAAACAATCTAGACTGATAAATAACACTACAGGTTGAGAAAAAAATACATATTTTTGATTTTGGGTTGAACTGTCCCTTTAAAATGGCGCTACCATTACGACTCCCATAATGTCAAATCAAATGATTTTCAAAAGCAGTTTCTCATGTGAGAGGCCCATTACTGTATTTCACATTTTAATATGAGAATTATACTGTCTGAATAGTGTTAAAGTGCCGTGACTTCAACAAAAACTAGATCAATACACACTTAATGTTTCCTGTGTCCAGTGAACACAGATGGGTTGTGAGTCACTACAGCCAAATCAAACAAATCACAGAGGGGTGGAACTGAGCGCAAAGAAGTGTGATTGCACTTTGTCATCTCTATCTCTGTTAACAAGAAGGAGCCAGTGTCAGGCTGGTATTCAGAAAAACAATGATGTTTCAGTTGTTCTTTTTTAATGTTTTTCTCAGACCAAAGCTGTCAAGTTCTGCTAGTAGGTACAAAAAAAAAAACACCCCTCATCTTCTATGAAGGTATCTTTAAGGCATATTCTGTCCCACGATGCTCAAATGTTTTGTAAATTATATGGACATTTCTGCAATAATGGATTTTCAATTTGGACACTTGTCACTGCTGCCTGGTCTCATTTCATCCCCTCAGAGTTTTATTACAAAGAGCAAAGGTCTCCCTCTAGCACTTTAATGATCACTTTTGTTTTTAACAATGCTACTTGTTATGACTACCAGAGCACATCTCTCATTTGAGGACAGTCGTCACTTCTACTATTCAAGATGAGGAAATACTACATGAGTATATTCTGTGTTGGAATCAGTGGTGGAAGAAGTACTCAGATATTTTACTTAAGTAAAAGTAGCAATACCATAGTGTATAAATACTTTGTTGCAAGTAAAAGTCCTACATTAAAAGTCTTACTTAAGTAAAAGCACTCATTATGCAGAATGGCCCATTTCAGAATCGTATACTGTATATTTTATAATTGTATTGATGCATCAGTAATGTAGCAGCTGGTAAAGGTAGAACTAATTTCAACTGCTATTATATACTGGCAGGTATTTTAACACATCACAATTTATTAGTTGATTTATATTCTGTTTTATTAATTTGAAGTAAACAAGAGTAAAAAGTAACTAGTAACTAATGTGGATAAATGTAGTGGAGTAAAAAGTACAATATTGGCTTCCAAAATGTATTGGAGTAGAAGTAGAAAGTGACAAATTGTACTTAAGTACATGTACTTAGTCCATGTATTTATTCCATCACTGGTTTGAATGTTAATGAAGTTTAGGCCCTATGCTGGCTGGATTAACCAACGGTGGAGCCCTGTGGAGAAAATAGATAGCTGCTTCATTGTTTTATTATCCCAGAGACACAGAAAATGTACAACTACCTGGCCATAGGTTTTTTAAATGTAAATTAGTTTGTGTTAATTTGATAAAACACAACTTTACTGAGGATTATGTACTGTATGAGCACAATACAGAAAAATAATTAAGGTTGTAGAACTAGATTTTGACACAGAGCCCCACTACCAAATGGGATAATGGTTATTTTATAATAGAGATTCCGCTGATTATTGTATTTTAGTGGTGCAAAGTACAAAAAACAACTGACACGCAGTAAACCTGGGGCTTTTGGGCAGTTGCCTGCGTTGCACAATTGGTAACCCAGCCAGCTATTAAACTTTGTATTCATTAAGCTTAATCAATACATTGCAGTCAAGACAATTTTATTTATGTAGCCCAAAATCACAAATCACAATTGTTGGCTCAAAGGGCTTTACAATCTGTACAACATACAACACGTTCTATCTTTAGACCCTCACATTTGAATTGAGTGTAGGCTATCATCCACACAAACCTTCAGATCATATCAACTATAAGTGGCATATTTCTGTGTTTTCAGCCTTATGACAGTGGGAATAATAGCAGCACAGTGACAGATACTTCACTGTAGGTTGGAAATGAAGTTCAAGTTGTACAAATACAGCTTGTACTTGCAGATTTGCCAAAACCAACATTAATGGTAATAAAACATTGAAAAGGTGAATGGAAATCTGAAATATGGGCTATGTGCCCAGCTGAACAAAATCATAAAACAAAAAAACAGTAAAGTTGTTCGCTTGTTTTTTAGGCCATCTGTACTTCAATGTCAAGTCTAATAGTGTGGTACTACATTACTGGAGAGGGATGAGATATCTTTGATTTTATACCTCATTTTACCTCTTTTTTTCTGATTTTGTTTTATTTTACCTCATTTTATGGCAGAGAAACCACAGGCTGGTATTAATATAAATGTTTTTACATCATAAAACCTGAAATCACTTTCATGTTACGTGCAGAACATAGTGGCCACAGGGGCTCAAAATAAAATGTCCCCATGAAAAAATAAACAGAATTATAATTCATACTATTGTTACTGTTATTGCAAGAAAGCTTGCCAAGCTCTGATCCAATGAGTGATAACATCATCACCTTCAGTGGCATCCTTCATTTCTTTTGGTGACTTAGGAAGGACCTCTGCACCGTTTCCTTCTTTATCTTCCTTTCTTTACAGATGGACAGGATGGAAGTCATTGCTTATTATTGTGTGGCTGATTTATGGTGGGTGATTTATAGTTTTCATCTTTGCCAAAAACGATGGTGCTCATTAATCAAATTGTACAGCGTGCCACACTGAGGCTGTTTGAGGCGTTAGCTTAGAACTCCTGAGAAGTGTAAAGGAAAATGTCTCTTTTCATGTCTCGCAGTGGTGGATTTCTGTTTTTTTTACTGAATGTATACTGTATACACAGTAACTTTATCTCACAGGATATTTATTTTGTAGAATAAATATGTTGTTTATGTGATATGTAAACCCCCATCTCCCCACCCCACCTAAAGTGCTGCTGCATAAAACGTGGGCCTTTAAGAGGGGTCGTATTTTATTCAAGTGAATTCTACCGTGACTTGTGCAGGTTTGTTTTGAAGAATGCACCTCGAGTCAATCATGCAAAATGAATTTAGTGTAGTTATTTAGTTAGAATGAGTTATTCTACCGGCAGTGAATTGAAGATAAACTAAAACAGGACAATAGTAAGTGTGAAGCAGAGACTGTCAATCTGCTGTATGATGAGAGCCACAAGAGTTTGGAATTCATATGACAAATGCTACATTTGCTGCAGATATTATTATCATTATTATTAATTTAATTTAATTAAAATGATGTCTATTTAATTTATGTATGTCTTTGTTAAATGTAATGGCAACATAAGTTAACAGTTTGCAGACTCTCTTACATTAACCAAAAATAATGAATCTATAATGATTTAACCCTTTTATTAAACCTAAAAAACCCTAAAGTTTTAGCAACTGAAGAAATCAAATTAGTGTTCAGCATTTTAAGAAGTGCATATGAAGCAATCAGTCTGGTTTGACCAGCAGTTGACAGCGTATGCCAACATTAAGCTCACTGTCGGATTTGTTGCTTTGTTTCACTCAACCAGTTAATATGGCTCACAGAATGTCACTGAACTTAAAATGACCCAGCTGAGTTTCGGTTAAATAAGGTCACTAGCAAACTGTGTGGTAAATCCATTTCTAAGCACTTTATTCTGTCAATTCACAGCAATAGTCTGTAATTAACCCTGCTACTTGAAAGTATTCATATGGTGGAATTGTAAGATGTTAGTTTGAGTGTTACACCACTTCAGTTTAATATTTGCAATTATTACTGTTTTGTAGTTCTAGGAAGCTAGCTGTATAAGAGACAAATATATTTTTTCTATCCATAATAGTGGTTAAATTGGGATAGTATTACAAATTCCAGGCTGTTCTGAGAAATCACCAATATATATATATTTTTTAATCAACATGGTGGGTATTTTATAGGCTGATCCCAGTATTTTTAGAGTGTGCATTCCAATACCCATACCACCATACTACTTAGTGTGCCCAAAAAGATTTTGCAGTCTCATTTTGCAGTATGCAAGCTAGCATGATTTTCTGGTTATTCTGACCCACAATCCTCTGCGCAGCAGAAGATACGTCACATCGACTGAGCCGCCGAGAGAGCACATACAGATGACAGCCTGATGACAGCTCATTGACGGACTGCGACGGATATATGAACAAGAGGGTCCATGTTCAATGACAAAGTAGTATGTCCCAATTGTATGCATACTGCATGCAAAATACTTTGTAAGAGCAGCTGCAGTATATAACAGTAAAAATTGGTAAGTGATTTGGAATGCATACAGCAGTGTTTATACTATATTTGCATTCCAGTACTTTCAGACTATCAGAAGAAGAAAAAAAGAAGGATTTTGATTTTTTTTTTAAGCAATTTTATTCTAGGTTGGAGAGGGATTTGAAAAAAGCATTTAGATATATAAATCTAATGTAATTTTGCACTATAATAAGAGTATTTATTGCACTATAATGAACATGTCACCAGTTTGAATTTAATTATTGCACTAACATTTGTAGGCCTAATTATTGCACTAGTAGGAATGCAAATATTGCACTAGGCCTACAATAAATCTAATTATTGCACAAGATCCAGTAGGTTTGCCCTCGAAAGAGTCATTGTGTGCCCTTAACCCTATGGCTATAACTAGTTTTAAAATAATATTTAAAAACATATCAATTGGCTAGAAGAGCCAACATTAAAACTGAAGACTTCATCACTTGCACTTCTGAAATCTGAACATGAACTGTGCGTTTTTTTCCCAGCAGTGTAGTTTTGAGACGACCCCTATCTCATTTTTGTCTGGCAGTCCGGTGTCCAAATGAAGCTAATGTGTGATTTTCCGGTAACCATTCTTATGAAAATGAGCTCGTACATACTGCATTTCCGGTGATGTGGACGTCTTCCTTTTTACAAATGGTTATGAACCGGTTGTGACATATTTCATACGGTTTATGGTTGTGACTTAACCGGTTGTACGGAATGTAAAAAAACTGACATAGTGAGGCTAACATTACTTCTCGGTGGCTCGCTCCCTATCGTCCGTACATATATCTACTCAGTTCGACATGAACAGAAACGGCGCGTACAAGTTTTTGTCAGTCTTCTCGTGCTTCGTCGTTTGCGCATTCTTGTTTTTATTTTGGTACTTTATAGTTTACTCAATGGTCCACGCACCATAAGACACGGAGAGAGACACTTCTTCAAGCAGCTAAGCTAACTTGCTACTTACCCAGACTGCATTGCTGTGTTGACAAGTCCCGCGCGATCACATGACCCTCTTGACCAGGAAGTAAGGATTTCTGGTAAGTGAGCAAACCTCTGCCTCTTTGAATTGCAGTTTGACAGATGTTCGTGTGTTTAACGTTTCCACAATTGATCTGGTGTGAAATACAGTTAAATCGTTATATTGTGATTTGTTTCCTCGGAGGTGATCGTCGTGTTTAAAAAAACAACAACGTTAGATCAGTTTATTGTTAAAGCTTCTGCTTTCACTGTGTAGTGTCTGTGTTATAAACTGTGTGAAAGTCCTGAAGTAAATCGGGAACTTGAACATACATTAACTTACATATGAAGCTTCAACGTCCTAAAGAAGATCGTTAAATTGTTTTAGGGTTAGATGTCTTAGTGCTACGTGTGTTTGCCAATAAGAAATAATCCAAATCCAAATGGCACAAGACTAGCATGGCTTCAGTTTGCATGGTTTGTTTAATGTAATTTGCCAAAATGTTGACATCAGTGGTGTTATCAGGCGGTACAATAATTGGATGTGCACATAGTATACACTGTAGATGAATCTATATCACTTTTGAGATTAACTGATTAGTAATTTATTCTCTAAATGGTACTGACAAATGCCCATTACTAGAGCCCAAAAAAATGTGTCCAGATTGTTCATTTAGTCTGGTCAATAATCATAAATCCCAAAGAATGAATTGCTGTCATATCCTATTTTAAGGTATTGTTTTATCTTATTGATTAGAGCTGGGCGGTATGGCCAAAATCTTCTATCCCAATATAGATAGCCTAATTTAATATCTCGATATATAGGCCTATCACTATATAGCATGTTTTCTGGTAATTCGATAAATAAATAGTCTATATGAAATAATATAGTATGCATATTTATTTATTTAGGATAAGCCCCTTGAGATGGGTCATCTTGTTTATGAGAGGGTCCTAATAACCACATGTTAAAGCCTGTGGTACTTTTAGTTAAGTCAGGTTTATTTATATGGCCCAAATCACAAATTTGCCACAAAAGGATTTACAGTCTGTACAACATATGACACCCTCTATCTTTATCCTTTTGTGAATGATTTAAGTATTTATTTAGTTTTGCCACAGACTATTGTAGATGGTTAGAGATGCACGCCACAAGTAGGCTCACTTTCCCCATAACCAATGCACTGGTTGATACATCTATTATTTGTTTCATGCTCTACATTTTACATGTCTTTGAATAAGTGTATACATTTTACTGTTTACTACACAGTATGACCTCAGAGGTCACAAGCTCCTTAAATAATAACTTATTATACTTTTATGTGTTGAGCCTGTTAGTTACAACATCAGTGTGAATGTAACCATCATACTGAAAGTGTGTTGAAGTTATGACAGATTATAGTGCCTGCAACTGTTTTGTAACCTACAACTGTTTAATTTCTCAGCTTGTAGTTCTTGGCTGCGCGTCCTGTTAGTGAAGTTGTGATGGCATCTGACGCCAGTGAAGCAGCATCCTCCCCTCCGGACCTCAAGCTGCAGTTTGCTCCGTTCAGCAGCGCTCTGGAGGCCGGCTTCTGGCACCAGCTCACTCAGAAGAAACTCAACGACTACAGATTGGATGAAAGCCCCAAGTGTATCAAAGGATATTACTACAATGGTGAGTGGTGAGATCAGATGATGTCATTATAACAATAACTACTGCTGTTTCTTTCCCCACTTTTTTTGACAATTCTAGACATTATATTAGGGCTGCTCTATTATGGCACAAATCATAGTCACGATTATTTTGGTCAATATTGAGATCACAATTATTTAACATGATTACTCATTGATTTTGGAGACATCATGCATTTATTTAAGATTAAAAAGGGAGGGAAGAATGGAAAGCTGTATGTGCATGTGATGTGTTCTATTGAATTTCAATAAAAAAAAGAAAAGAAAAAGAAACTTAGATTTTCTTGAACTTGAAATATAACTCAACTGAAAAAAGTGATACATAAAATATATAATGTATAAATATATAGACATTTAAGTAAATACAAATAAATTAGACCAAAATAAATGAGATCAAATATGTTGTAGTGCACTGCACAACCTACTGAAAACTCCTAAACATATTCAGAATTTTATTAAACTATAATCAACATATTCAAGTCAGTAACTCAAAAAAGAAAACAGGTGAAAGCGCACCGCTGTAAAGGAAAGAGGTGCGCTGGATTTATAACACAAGACAAAACGAGAGCATCATTGTGGAACAGAATGGGGTACAACAATTATTTTATCTTGATTATCTTGTTTTCAGAATTGTTGAAAGCCAGAATCAGAATTGAAAATAAAATTTGATTAATTGCCCAGCCCTACATTAAATAATACAAATGTCAATTTTGCAGTGTCACATACATGAAAACATGTTGCACAGCGGAGGCAATTTTTCTAATCTAGATCAGTATGTTTTAAATACAAACTTTGGAAAAAATGATAACTATTCTATCCACATGTCTGTCCTGTAGGTGACCCACTTGGTTTGCCGACTCGCCTGACGTTGGAGTTCAGTGCATTTGAAGTGTAAGTATGATGCGGTATGTTGTCGATATAAACCTAAAGACTGCAGAAAAGAAGTGGCCATGTTTGTTTTTTGGAGCCAGAAGCGACCATATATGGACGAGAGGGTGAAGCCGTTGTTTGTACCAGGCTGTAAATGTGTTTATTTCTGCTGTAAAATCTGCAGATTTCAAGATTTCCAGAAGTAAAAATCAAATTGAAGTCAGATTCTACATTCAAATATGTCTCAAAATGATGTGGTCGAGATGCAGTTACTGTGGCGGTTTCCCCTTTTTAAGCCTTTGAACAGTGTTTATAAAGTTGAGTGAAGTTTTCATTGTTATGGAGGATTAATGAACTTCCTTTAGATTTTATCAGCCAGGTCAGTTTAGGGTCTAACTAAATTTAGATCAGCTCTCTCTGTCCTGTCATTTGGAAACCTTCAGTAAAGCAAAATGTAGCACGTTGAAAACAAACAAGTACAGTTCATATACGTACAATACAATGCAAATGTGCGATGTGTTTTGCTGTCAGGGATGGACCGACACCGGCCCGGTGCGCTCCAGCTATTGGAACGCTGTACAACACCAACACTCTGGATGCCTTTAAGACCACCGATAAGAAGGCTCTGCTGGAGAAAGAGGCCAAGGAGGTAAACACAAAAGTCCCTAAGTTGTGCAGCTGAGAATGACATTATTTCATTAATGCATGTTTTCACCGCCTGTTGTTTTGTAGATATGGGATGCTATACAGTCTGGGGCTGCGTTGAAGGATCCATCCATCCTCTGCAAGTTCATTCTGCTGACCTTTGCGGTGCGTAGAAACAGCATCTTATCAATGTGTTCATTCTGTATATTAATGACTTCATGTGTGAGTATCTTTCTATTTTTCTTTCACTTTTTTTTTCTCCAGGATTTGAAGAAGTACCATTTCTACTACTGGTTCTGCTTCCCTGCGCTCTGTTTCCCAGAGGGAATAAAGATTGTCCAGCAGCCGGCTGCTCTAGAACAAGTTTTCTCAGCAAAACAGGTTGGCTTTTTAAAGATCATTATACAACCACTGGACTGAATATTTTTGGACAGTACAAGTAAGAAGGAGTCAGAATAGGACAATAAACTAGAAATGTTTCAGTGGGTCTTCACAAGGACTGCACCCAAAGACAATACTGGAGCACACAAATCACTTTGGTAATTTATTGAAAAGGTGCAAACGACTGACTTTTCGACGTGCACTGCATCTTCTTCAGAGTAAAAAAAACTCTGAAGAAGACGCAGTGTGCGTCAGTCGCTTATGTGATACAAAGTATCAGTAGAAGATCAGAGGGGCAGTGTACTTCAGTGGTATTCAGAGGATGAGGCCCTGAAAGACTACACTCTGTGAGTACGTTTACATGCACACTAATATTCCACTATTATTCAGAATATGACATCTGAATTAGATACGGGTCATGTGAACAGCATATTCCGTTTGGATATTCCAAAGGCCTTTTTTCCAAATATAGCATTTTCCGATTAAGACATAAACTTTGAAAGAATCTGACGGCTGCATGTAACAGGAATTTATTAGCCACGTAAACAGCTTAGTGGGAATATTGAATTTTTCGGAATAAGAGCAAAAACCGGAATATTGTGTGCATGCAAACGTAGTCAGTGTTGTAAATAAGATGTTCGCTTGTTGCAATAAATTGTAGAAAAAGGCTTTAACTCATTTCAGATACAGGCTGATGTAGCCAACAGTGAACAGACTCTTAACACATTTTAATGGACACCCTTCGACCAATCAGGACCGAGTATTCACCCAGATATAAAGAAAAGTATAATGACGTGAATTGTTACTCTCAGGTCAGTGGATCCACGGAGTGAAAAAGCCTCGTTAAGAAAGACTTACAATGACTCATGAACAGCATGACGCCAATTGCAGGCCACAGCGTTGGCGATTTCTCCATCTTCCCTGTCTCCCTTTCTATTCTCTCTCTCTATCAACATCACTGATGTGTTGTGTAACACCTTGAAAGTTCATAACTGAGATTCATGAGCTGCCAACCTGCCAAAGTCCAGTCAATCCAACACCTCAGTGACCTCAGTGACCACTGTCTCTGGCTGTCTGACTGTGATAAACTGCAAAGTCTACAAAGCAAACACTGTAAGGTACATATATAAATTAAAATTGATTTTCTGGTCATCTGACAAGATTATGAATGACTGGACACTAGTAGGGGTTCAAAATGGCCACGGTTCGGTTTGTATTGCAGTTTTTGTTGCACGGTTTTGGTTTCTGTTCACTTAGTTTTGCACATTAGGGAGAAGAAAAACATTTAATAGACAATATATGAAATCAACTAATTCTCTTTCAAAAGCAAAAGCTTATTTAAACCTGATTTAAATCATTTATCGTCTCCCCCGGACTCCACACTGAATTCTTGACTCTTCTGACTCATCGCTGGTATATTTTATACCAATGGACAGCTTATTGGACAGCTGCTCCCCGGGGAACGGGGATTGAGAATCCTGCACGCACACAACCGAACAACTTTTGTTTCCTTATGGAACCGAAAAACTGCAGCTCACATGTGCTAACCGGGTCGTGGTTTGCGTAGAGAACAGTTCGTTTTTTTTACGGTTCGGTTTTGCATTCCTAATAGACCCACGAGTTACAGTCACTAATCACTGAAATACTTCTTACAGCAAGTGTTATCCCTGTAATGAGTGCCATAATACCCTTTCATAGATTGTAAGTTGTGTTTACAGTAAAACAGTTCAGATATTATTCTTCAGAAAGCCTCACGCAGGTGATGGCTGGACGGAAGAATGACATCGTACAAGCAGCTGAAATGAGTTTCCTCTGTAAAGCTCCTTCTTAGAGATAAAGTAAGGAGCTCAGAAATCCGGAGGGAGCTCAGAGAAGAGCTCGAAAAGACTCATGTTGAGGTGGTTTGGGCACGTGATCAGAACGCCTCCTGGGCGATTATAGTTTAGAAAAGCCTCTGGGTCCCCCAGGAGGAGTACCTGGACTACCTTGCCTAGCCTGCGACCCGGCCCCGGGTAAGCAGCAGAAAATGAATGAATGGATGGATATGGATAGCTTTCTATAATTATGGCTGACCCCTTATTGTTTGTCTCAGATCGCAGCCTTGCAGGAGGCCTACGATGGCCTGTGTATCAGAAGGGGGACCACTGCCGTGCCTTACTTCCTAATGAAGTACACAGATGACTGTGTTCAGATGGCTGCACTCGGGGACTGGGACTCGTTCTTCACTGATACTAAGAAGGTACTACTTCACTTTAATAAAATATATGGATGGAAGTTTTGTTTCCAGACTTTCAAAGATTCGAGAACTGTACGATTGTTCTGTAGACGAAGTAGTGTACAGAACTTTCTGTGGCTCGTCCCTACCATCAGATTAGATTCTATTGTATTACACTCACACTCGCACACACACACATGCACACACACTCACACACACACACTCACACTTTGCTAATGTAAACACACCTTGTTTGGTTTTTCTAGGTTACTGTGGGCGTCTATGATCCGTGCACTCTGTCTCAACATCCGGGCTGGCCTCTGAGAAATCTGCTGGTCCTCTTAGCTAACCAATGGTAAGCCCTACTTCTGTGTGTGTGTGCATGTGCATGTGCGTGCGTGTGTGCATGTGCATGAGATGAGGAAGTTCTCTGGAGGACTCACTCTGTGCTGAATTTCACTATGAATGTTTTCCAGCTTACACTGTCTACTTTATTTAGGCACAAAGCCACAAAGTGAAAGACAGGAAATCTCTGCTTAACTAATTTCCTGACTCTGAAGTGTAGGGAGCAGGTCACAAACATCGCTGCGATTAAAGATGCTGATATGAACCTCCACAGTTAATGGCGTTGCTTGGATAGCTTTGTGTCGCTACAAAAACATCTCAAATAAAAGCTTTTCTGTCACACTCGGACTGAAAAAGAACTTGGCTGGTTTGGCTGTTGCCTAGCCACAGTGGTGTCCTACGAGTTAATAAATAAACTTGATGAATTGCATTTGTACAGCACAAGCTTGCAGAACATAACTACTGCTGTTAAGATTACGCTGCTTGTCTACAAAGCTGCAAATGTTCCCGACAAACAAAGTCAACTTTTCTCAACATCTTGCTCATGTCATTGTCTTAAAACAAAATTCATACTTTCCACACAATTTATTTTGTGGTCTAGTCATCCTTCTCTGCAGACATTTTAGTGTGGCTTCATTCCTCGCTGCCATGTCATTATATCATTATATCATCATTCTATCATTATATATTATATCTGTGTGCTGTCAGAGTTTGTATGATTTTATGTGGATTCCAGGAAGACTAGCAACCGCTGTTGCTAATGGGGATCCGAAAAAGAATAACGATTTTCAGTATTATCCCCAATTCCTAAAAAAGGCACATTTTCCCAGAACATGACAGAACATGCAGGTGTGCATGTATGTGAGCTGTCAGGGCGTTCTTGTGATCTCTGCAGCTTTTCCACAGGGATACATGTTGTGAAATTGTTCATGCAGTTGCTCTTTCTGGGTCAACTACAATGGCTGGCTTGTTAACTCAGAGCCGTCTATGACACATACAGCACACAGCAGCTGCTGTCTGTGGACACCATCGGCTTTCTTGTGTGCACACGCACACACTCAGACGCACACAGACACACACATATCAATGCATGGCAAGGCAATGCATCTTGAAGCTGTCTGCATGCGTCACTAATGTCTAATTAGCTTTGCTTGTGTTTTGTTGCTGTGTGTTGTTTGCTTATGTGACTACATGTACTGAGTAGTGTGTATTGTTGGTGTATTACTGTGTTAATGCTTTGCTGTTTTCTGTTGCTTTGGTTTCAAAATGTCCACAGTTGATAATTAGCCAGCACTGGCCCACATTTACAGAGATGTTGATTAATGTGCATTGTCCTTATGAATAACTGAATAAATTAAACGCAACTCCTGAAACGTATAAGCTTGCCACTGAATGCTTTATTTACTGAATGCTGTATTATTATCAATGGTAATATTTGAGGTGGCTGTTGATGGAATAGATTTGAAGGTTTGAAAAGCAGGAACCTGCTCTGTTCTGCCATTCAGAAGTTGAAGGGAGGCTCTGGTAGCAGGGAAATGGGACGGAGTTATGTCAAACTCCAGTATCAAATGTTAGTAAGTGAAGAACACACATAAGACTCCTTGTTTTGTGAATAATAATAACATTTCACAGCACTATGCTCATAAATTGGTAAGTGTTTACTGAGTCAAAGCTTGTGCAGAATTGAAGGTGGTATGTGGAAGCTTTGCAGAGAGAGATATTTATGGAGGAAATATTTCAGCGTACCAGTGGGGAATTGGTGCAAGGCCTTGGATTAAATGTTTAGTAATAAATCTAAGAATCAAGGTCTGAGCATTTTCAAATATTTACGCAAAGATTAAACAAGTGACATAGTCTGCAGGTGTCACTCAGACATTTGAATCCCATGTCAGATCAATCAAGAGTTTATCTTTGCAGTGTTTTCACAACCACATACTGTAGCTTTCAGTCGAAATGAAACAATGCTGTTAGCCAATGATGGAAGAACTTGGCTATCTACAGCACCTAAAATAGTTTTCTGTTTGTAACAAATTTAGTCTCCTACTTATATAATATATAAACAATAGTTTTAAAGAGTGTATTGCCCTCCTATCCCATATTATCATTGTAGCCAGTTCCTTATCTTGTTGCAAACTAAAGTGACAACCTCCGGGAAAATGAGCCGACTTCTCACTTGATTTATTATCTCAGTAAACATTTTCCTAACGGGTTTATGGTCTCAATCGCTAGTTTCAAGTCTTCTTTCATACAGCATGATGCTATTTAGAGTAAAATAGACAATAAAGCAGGGTATGCTTTAGGGTGTGGCTACCTTGTGATTGCTACTACGGTCGTGTCCTCAGGTTCTCAGTCAGATCCCCTCGCTCGTCCCCAGCTCCACCCTCTCGTCCAAATATGGTCATTTGTGGCTCCAAAAAAACAAGATGGCGACAGCCAAAATGCCAAACTCAGTAGTCCACGAACCAATGGGTGACGTCACGGTGGCTCCGTCCACTTCTTTCATACAGTCTGTGGTTGCAAACCAGATATGGGGATGTTTCTACAGTCCATACCTTTTTTTAATGACAAATCACTCATACTTATTACTGCTGACCATTTCCAAATCATGCTGCAGTGCTTTGTATTTATTAAGCATGTGTTTTCCTACATTCCAGGTAGGTTATTTTCAGCAGGTTTATTAGTAGACCACAATCTCATACGGAAGTGGTTTAATTTGTTTTATAGTAATGAAACAATTAAAAAGTTAAAACATACTCATAGACAGACAACACATGTAAATATGCACACCATGGACAAGAGGGAAAAAGTGAAGTACCAGCGAAACTAAACACATTTGTCTTGAGTTTATTCTAAAAATAGATATATTGCAGTGTATGTGCAAACCTCAAACCAGCAGGTCGGCTGTCTTTACTTTAGCAGCATAAACACTGAACGCTCTTTTGCCAGATTTCTGAATAATTGGTTGTTCTGTGAAATCAAAGTCAAAGTTGTATGTTGAAGTTGGAAGTGCAGATTGATTTACCACAGAACAGTAACAAGATTTTGACAAAAAATAACAGGAGCCATAATGATATCTGTGGTGATTGCTTACCAATTACTTTACAGATTGTGTGAATTGACAATTTAATTTAACTGTTATTAATCCTAAACAAGAACAAAGAACTACCGATCTCTCCAAATTGATCTTCTGCATCATCCGAGCATGTCACTAAAATGATCTCGGTGCTGCGTGTTTCACTGCACTACAGTTCAGGTTCAGGTCCACAATCATCAGTCATTTTCTGTCCCACTTTTCCCCAGAGAGCTTAGCTTTTCCTGGCACTTGTTTTGCTATTTTTTTATTGCATAATTATTTTTCATTTAAACAAGGAACTCCCATCTGGGCCAGTTCAGCAACCGTGCCCTGTGATACCAGTGGCTTATCAGCAGCAAATACCTTAAGACAGTTTAGCCCTCACACTCTGTAGTCAGAGGCAGTTTTTATCCAATACAAACCTTCATCAATCTTGTGCCTGACTACACTTTCTCTCAGCAACATAAACTGTTGATACTGGCTGAGATGGGTGAAGATAGAATTACGATGTAGCCGCGATGTCTCGCTTATTCAGTTGTTTCACTGCAGTTTGAGTGTGTAATGTGGCTGTGGTCATTTAGTACCATATTAGGGGAAATGTGTTGGTATGTGGATACATGTTGATCATGTTGTTGTGAGTGCTCATTTAGCTGTCTGTTGTTTCTTCTATTAGAGAGGCAGATATTCCATCTCACACTGTATTTGTGAGATTTTTATTTTATATATATATATATATATAAAAAGAAACACTAAAAAGAAACACTAAAAAAACACTAAAAAACGTTACAAATATTATAACAAAAAAATAATAAAAGCTATCAGAATACACATCTTTTTATATATCCTCCAAACCCCTGCGTCCCCCACAACATTCCATCCATATGTATTAAAATTCATATTATTCGCAGGTCTTTCTCTCACTCTCACACAATGGTACAAGTTGGATTAAATACACCATAAGGAAAGGGTGACATTTAATAAATAAGAAGCAAGAGTTAAATTTAAATAAACAATCAAAATGAATTTCATAAACATAACAACACTGAAAGGAGAGAAACAAATCATTGAAATAAATAAGCAAATGCATGATAATTATGCTGGTTGTGAAAGCCCAGAGTCCCAATATATATTATCCAATATATATCAGTGTCTATTGGTTATATGAATGTTTAAAATGACTGTGCTTTTTATTAAGCTGAGGTGCAATACAGGGTTCAACATTAATGTTTTTGGCAAGTGGATCAGAAAACTACTTGCCTGAAGTCGATTTTTACTTGCCCCTATACAAATTGTGTTATTTATTAGCGGTTATTAAATAAGAAAGACTAAAGTTAATTGTCAACTCTCAACAGAGTTGAGAAGGAAGCGAGATGTTTCACTCTTCAGCTGCTTCCATCATCAACTCCGGAAAAAACTGTGTTTAATTATTTTTCACCACTTGCAATTGAGCTGCTGGATTTACTTTCCCTACGTGGCATTTTACTTGCCCCGGGCAATCCTTATTGTTGAGCCCTGCGATAATGAATAATATGTGTTGTGGCTTTACAGTATGCATCTCATTTATATGTTATCTGCTCCATTACTTTTACAGTTCCATTTTTATTTCTAATGTACATTTTGTGGCTTCTAATCTGTAATCTGTTCATGACACGTGTGTTATTTTCATTGTTTGACTTTTGCATCTCCTTTTGTGTGTGCGTGTGTATGCGTGTGTGTGTGTGTGTGTGTGTGTGTCAGGGGCTCTAAGCTGGACACAGTGGAGGTGCTGTGTTTCAGGGACAGAACTCTGCAGGGAAGCCGCTCCATTCAGCACAGTGTCATCTTCCAGATAAAACTACCTGAGCTTCCCCTCAACTCAGGTAACTTCCATCCCTTTATGTGTGTGTGTTCACGTGTGTGTGGTTATATCTGTGCACGTACTGTAACACTACGTAACATGTAATGTGTGTGTTGGAATGTCACGTCTCGTCTGTATTTTGTTCTTGTCCATCTCAGTGTGTGTGTGTGTGTGTGTGTGTGTGTGTGTGTCTTTGCTTACTTTCCACTGAGACTCTCTGCTTCCTTTTCAAGCCACACTAATCTCACACAGCTTCTCCATTATTCCTTTATCTGTCGAATACGAGATGAAAGTAATTTAAATGTTAATAGCAGAACGAGGAAAGGAGGTGAAGGTTTTTGTTGAGTTCAGACCAGGTGTCTTTGTTTACCTCAGTCTACCTCTTCAGCACATCAGGCTTTTAATTATCTCACACAGGAAGTATTCATGCAACAAAAATGGATTCCGCTATTCTGTTTGGTTCTACATGGACACATTTTGCATTGTTTTTGAAAGGGATTAATCAATCTACCCCGGCCCAACTTTTCAGATACACCAGGCTCAGTTCTTACAACAACCAGAAAGAGTTTTACTATACTAATAAACATGATACTCAACATTAGCATATCTCAGCCCAGGATCAGTATTAAACTGTATTTAACCCACATGATCTTTTTAAATTGTCCACATCCAGAAAACCTCCACTGTTTATTTTGCACTGCATTACTCTGAGTAAACAGTGTCCAATTTCATTGTGTTAATTTGAGAAAATAAGTTAATAATTTGAGTGCAAAATTAAATCTGCTCCTCCCTGACTCACTGTCACAATGTGTAATTAATCTAGTCTAAATTTAAATTAATTAAGTAATTTAACGGCTTGATTTTTATTAACCAGAAGTTGGGTGAAATCACAAATTCATGTGAACAAAAACATTTTAATACGTCTGGGAAGATTAAGTGGTAAAGAGAGAGAGAGAGAGAAAGTGAGCAATGGTTGTGTGTTTAAATAAAAAATAAAAGTCTGTCCCTTCCCAACCCTCTCACAGGGACTATTTGTTTACAATGAATCATGTTGACAATGAGGTCTGTGTACAATCCAGAATAATAACTAGGACATTGTCCCTGAAAAGACACATTGCTGTCACATTTTCTGAATGTGTTTTTAATACTGTGAAATTCCATTTACCTCCATTGTGTTTGGGATGGTGGCAGAAATGTCAGAGATGGATTTATCCAAACTTGAGCAAATAAAACCAATGTCTCTGCATGGCTAGTAGATACCGCTATAAGTAAGAAACTGTGGTTTTATCATTTTGGTGAATCAACACTTTAACAGTTTAAATGTTTCATTATTTTTCTGAAATTGTTTCCACATCTCTCTCACTTTGTAGTAGAGAGAGATTGTATTTATTCTTATTTTATTTTACACTGTTGATACTGTTTTTTCACAGCATGTCCTAAGAGTGTAGGATGGGAGAAGAACCCTAAGGGGGCCATGGGACCCAGGATGGTCAACCTCAGTGAATGCATGGACCCTAAAAGGTAATAAAAACAATGCAAATGTGTTGAGGTGTAAGGATGTATCTGGACTTTGTCAACCTACAGCCCACAACACATTTCAACAATTAATAAATATTAAAAAAAAAGGATTTTATGAAGCTATTTTAGATTCGCAATATGTATTGGACAAAGTAAGTAATCTACAGCCTTTACCTTTGGTGCTTTATGTTAAGTTTATGTCAAGTTTATTTATAGAGCACATTTAAACAGCCAGAGTTGACCAAACTGCTATAGAATAATAACAAAATAAAAGAACATAATGTAACAGCCAAAAAGCAGTAGTGATACAATTAAATAAGTCAAGGAGCAGATGAAAAACATCAGACACCTCAGGCAGCTTAAAGACTCTCAAAGGTCAGAGAGAACATGTCGGTCTTAAGTTTGGCCATAAAAGTGTCTACAGTGGGGGAACATTTCATTGAAAATTGTAAGCTGTTCCAGAGCTTGGGGGAGGCCAACGCACGATCGCTCTTACCCTTCAGCCTCGATGGTGGGACAGCCAGGAGCAGCTGGTCTGAGGATCTAAGAGATCTGGGGTTGGAAAGCGGGCTGAGGAGCTCAGTACTGGAGTTAGTCTGGCAGCAGCATTCTGCACCAGCTGCAGTCGAGAGAGAGGTGACTGCTTTATTCCCAGATACACAGTCTGACAGTAATCCAGCTGAGAGGAAACTGAGACATTTGTTAGAATTTTCAGGTCTTGAAGTGCGAGGAACGGTTTTAACTTTGTGATATTTCTGAGCTGGAAAAAGCAGCCTTTCACAACAAACGTTCCACTGTTCTCCACAATGGAGACTAATGTACATGTTCTCTACGTGTTTCTGCAGTCATGCATGCTGTGTCATGTGTTGCTGTGGACTTTATTACTCTAAGTTAGCACTTTGTGAACAAAGAGGGTCTTCAGTTGTCTCTCTGACTGTCTGCAGACTTGCAGAGTCTTCAGTGGACCTGAACCTGAAGCTAATGAGGTGGAGGCTGGTCCCCTCCCTGGACCTGGACAAGGTGGTCAACACAAAGTGTCTTCTGCTGGGAGCTGGGACTCTGGGCTGCAATGTAGCCAGGACTCTCATGGTAAGGGTGGAAGGATGCATGGATGAAAAGAGACAGATTCAGGATTAAATATGCAGGGTTTGACACTGTATTTTTTCCAAAATTGTACGTGTTGCTTTTAATCTTTGTTTAATTAGCCGCACCAGACTTGTGACAGCGACGTGCCTCCATATTCATCAGAATCGATGAAGTGTCACAAATTAACCATCATACATTGTTACAGAAGACTGGTGTTTTTTAAAAAAAAAAAGACATTAACGCTGGAGAAATGTTCTGTTCTCCACAAAACTCTTCTAATGTCTCCTCTCAGCGGGCTAACTCAACATGATACAAATTAACAGGATTTAAATGGATAGCAACGTCTGAATGACACTTTAATTTTCCCCCCATTCTGTAAAACTGAACATGATTTAAGTGGCAGCTCAACTTGTTGGAATAATCTCGGTGCAAAACCTAAAGTTAAAATCAAAACTGAACTCTCTAAAGAGTCAAAATCTACAGATACACAGTCGTTCAATAAGCTTCTGCTGTGGACGATCTGAGGAAACTATCACTTTAATTGCTTCCCATCGATCATATTATTGTACATATGGATACCACTGACAACTGCAGAGAGCGATCAGTAACTGCTAAATCAGGATGTTGAAGTACTATTTAATGTCTTGGCAAATACAAGCTCAGCTGATTATCAGTGATCAGCTACCAGCTGTTGACAGAGTAATCAATATGTTCCACAGACTTTCCTGAGTCAGTGTTGTACATGAGTTCTCAGGACAGGTGGGACAGAAAGACTAACCAAATCGATCTGCAGTCCGACCACTAATGATTCATTATAAGCTTGTCTTCTCCTGCCCTGCCCGACTTTCACTGGCTGAACTAGAAACAAAAACATAGCATGAAATCGGCTTTATACTGTAAATAAATATGCCTCAGGTTATATTGAAATTCTGTTGAATCAGATAAAACAGATCAAAAATGTGTCTCCTCCTCTGTGCCATTTTCTCATGGCATGAATATTTGTTTAGCTTTAATTCAGGATCCCATGATTGTATCCACATATTTCCCATGACGTTTATCCAATAACACTAGGAATAACATAATGCTAATTTACATAAGAAACGACATGCATTACATCCTCTACATTATATAGAAACTGTCATTCTCTGTTTACTGTCTGTTCACCCAGCATCAAATGAATGTGCTGATAAGGCTGATACCCTGTAGGTTTTAAAAAATATATTTTTCATACACCACAACCTGCTAGTTATGAAGTCTTTTCTTTTGTTTTCAAAAACTACCTCAGACTTCCAGCTTCACTGTAGTTTGTTCAAATGGCTTAACATTAAAACAGATTCTAAGCTAGTATAATGCATAACCTAGAATACAATGTTTAGTCCATTTGAAGTAAATATTACTTGAACTCAGAGTACATTAGAGCTCTGCCAGTGTGCTCCTGCCTGCAGTTCTCATGTTAATTTTAATGCTTCTTTTTGTGCTCATCATTTACTCTTCC
Source organism: Heterobranchus longifilis (assembly GCA_028570985.1). Classification (NCBI taxonomy): domain Eukaryota; kingdom Metazoa; phylum Chordata; class Actinopteri; order Siluriformes; family Clariidae; genus Heterobranchus; species Heterobranchus longifilis. Next base: position 13,042 of record JAOVVB010253068.1, on the reverse strand, counting down.
AAGGTCATTCAGACATTCAGTCAGTGTAGACATGAAACATACCCTGCTGTAATGTAACTGATAGTGCGGCTAGACGTTGTGTTAACAGAGAGTGATATTAATGGAAAACAGCAAGAATAACTCAAGGTTGTACTATCTGCACACTGATGCGTCCATTACTTTCAAAATGAAAGTGGAATATTCATTTTGCAATGCACAGTGGGTACACAACCTCCCACTCACTGTCACTGAAGCTGCTGACAAAGTGCTGCTCAGGACAATGTTCATGGCAATGATTAGAGGTTAAGTATTTCAAATTGATGTGATTAAACATATTAATTATGTTTCTCTTTTTTTTCTTCAGGGATGGGGAGTGAGACACATCACATTTGTTGACAATGCAAAGATCTCATACTCCAATCCGGTACGGCAGCCGCTCTATGAGTTTGAGGATTGTCTCGGAGGAGGGAAGTCCAAAGCCATGGCAGCCGTGGACCGACTCATCAAAATCTTTCCTGGTGTGGTGAGTACCTCAAGTCAAATAATAATGCCCAAGCTGTGGGATATCGTCTCTCTTCGTATGTGAGGATCAAACCATTGCTTTCTCCGTTCTCTGTGTAGATGGATGGGATGTCGCTGCAGTGTTTCAGTGATTACACTGCATAAATTAGCCTAGAGGCTAGCGGACTTCCCACTGCTCATAGTTTAATCCACACAAAACACCACAGTGAATTTCAGCCTGAAGGGGCTTTCAGACCGCAGCGAGGTAACCACCCTGACAACCGCCTACCAGCAATGCGTTTTTTTAAAAGCGGCTGCTGCCGCTAGGGTCCTGCCACCAGAAATTCAGTACAGGGGAACTGCCGTGATCAAAACCGCTTCCCGTCTCCCGCCTTCTCCAACTGAAGACTGGAGGCGGCGAGTTTCCGCACGGCGGTGTGACAACTCCTTAACATTGTTGAAACAGAGAAGCTATTATTGGTCGCAAGAGCAACAAGTTAGCAGACTGCAGACTGCACCTTTCTTTCTGCTCTGCAGCGTGTGTGTAGCCCTGCCCTCTGTGAAAACAAAGATGTTCTATAACAGCAACAGAGTCTCACTAAAGGAACTCATTTTTAAGGATTCTGTTATTCTACAGTATTGAAAAGAACAAAGCAAATATCCAAATCCCAAAATTGAAAACCGAGTACCTACCCAACAAACAAATATCCGAATAGTCGAATATTCGGGTCCAGCCCTAGAAATCTGAGATCATATCATCTAGAAATCTGTCCTGTTTTTTAAATTTTTTTTATAAGTATATTTCTGTTACCTTTGTGCAGCAGCTTTTGCAGAATTTCACTGCTGAATAACTGCATTGACATTATAATCAGAATTGTGTTTATGCTCATAATCATTTTACTGTATAATCATATTCCTGTTTGATTGGTCGTGTCTGAGATGTGATGGCCAAACCATGCAGAAAATGAAGAGTCGTGTTACTTGCATATTAATGCTGGCGGTTTCATTACTTTGTTAATTAATGAATGGGTTCTCTGGGGGAGATAATTCGCTATATTATGAAATGAAAAATCAGCCAAACACTCAGAGCAGTGCTCTCTTATTAAGCTACTTGGAAAAACATAGACTGAATGCAAATGTGTGATGTGAGTCATGTGTACACCTGTGTGCTTCTGCTGATGCATGTTTAGTTCTGCAAGAAGGTGTAGGCAGTTCATAAGAGGACAATTGACTTTGCCTGTCCTCATGTAACGCTTGGATTCAGGAGGTCACCAAAGGTCAAATTCAATAACCTGTTTCTTAAGTTATTTCCAATTTGTGTAAAGTTATAGTATTAGCAGTTATTATACCCTCTAGCTCAGTAATTCCCAACATTTTTGCGACCCCCAAAAAAAGAAACACAAAACTGTGGAATGTAATAAAATATATATTTGTGTAACAGAAATATTCTCATCTCTTTAATCATCTGGTGACCACTTTGATTTGACCTTTGGACCCCGCGGGTCATCTCAGGTTGTGAGTCTGTTGTGAAGTGATAAAAGGAACTAACTACATGAACTCTATTATAATTTTTATTTAATGAAAAGTTTTTACCCTCTGGGCTTCGAGGCGACTCGTGAGTTTTAATTAAAGACACTATGAAAAGACTAAAGTCTGACATCCTCTCACATCTAAAGACAATGTGAGCTTTTAGTCACAGATTTTTGCAAAGACTGAGGATCTTGCATTGTCACTATTTGCAAGACTTCAACTAGATTCTTTTTGAGATTATTTCCCATCCTGCTCCTGGTGGAAAATATTACGGCAAACTCCCTTTAAAAAAAAAAAAGACATATTAACAATTCCTTATGTGTCTGCAAAAAACACATAGAAACACCTGTAGAAACACAAGATAAAAAGCACCATATGTCGAAAGTTTTCTTGTCAATTCGGCATCAATATAATCCAAAATAAAGATAAACTGCATTTACTTAGAAACTTTACATTTTGGATTTTGTCGCCTCAACTCGCCTCTGTTGGCCTCTGCGCTATCATAATGAGAGAAGATTTCTGACTATAATAAGCTGCTTGGTGGATCAGATACACGCCGACTTAAACACTGACTCATAACACGGTCTCGTTGACTCCACAACTCCACCAGTTTCTCCTTCTTTCCCGCAGTTCAAGAGAACAGAGACTTTACGTTCTTGCGTCTCCTCTGGGTTCCTCCAGTTTCTCCGGGTTGCTGCTTCGCTGCTGGAGAGAGCGCACCTGTTGGTTGTTCACATTATTGAACTTCACTATTTGCATGAAGCAAGACTGAAAACTAAATGTGTTTGATTTTGTCGGAACGTCAGGACGAGAAAAAGAGTGACTTAAGACCGCTCAGAGTTTCATGAGCGTGCCGCAACTCCAGCAACATTCTAATGATTTTATTATGACATTGGAAATTGGGTGAAATCACATGAAGTTGTTTGGTGTAAGGCCAGAATAAAACCTGCTCACCGTCTTACTGACTGGTAAGCTGTTTTGCCATTTTCCTTGAACACTGAAGCCTCATTTTATTGAACCCGCAGAGCTTTTGCAATCATGACTCGGTAATAGGTTGTTCCTGAAACGAGATACAATGTGCCGGTATTATAGTGTCAGACAAGACCTGTGATGTCCCCTTTTCAATGCACACAAACACACACACACACACACACACACACACACACACACACACACACACACACACACACACACACACACTCACAAATAATTGGCATGCCATCAACTTTATATCCATCTCTCTGTCTGCCCCCTGTCATTTTCGGCTTCTCTGTCATTCTTCTGGGAATAAAATGGAAAGTAAGGAACAAAGGCTCAACACTTGATGGATGGCCCTGTGCTGTCATGATGTCTGGCGTCTGTCTAGACACTTTGTTTGTCAACCCCCTATATACTAGCTGCATCCGTATACCTGCACCTCCTATTTTTATCAGTGTGGGCGTTTGGCTGCTTGTTTTCCTACAAACACAGGAGCATCAGGTGCCAGTGTGAAAGATAGCAATAAATATGAAGCACAGAAATGCATCAGTTGCACCGAGAGGAGTCGGTTCACACGAGGTCACAATGTTGAAAAGGTCATGAGCAGATTTCATATTTTGTCTGTGGACAAATACTGTCAGCTGACATTTACAGGATAGTTTATCGTGTTGGCACCGACTTCTTTTTTCTCTCTTTAGATTTTGTCAACACAGAGGTCAGAGCTGGCTGAACATATCAACAGTGGCATTGTTTGATTGTCATGAAATGCTGTTTATCTTTTCCAGGAAAGGATTTTACCACAGTCAGAATGATTTTTTTTTTTTTTTTTTGTCCTTCTTGGCTGCAAATGTTTGTGGAAATTGGAATATGATTATCACCTCTGCAGCCTGAAATCACCTCCTCAATGCTTAGCAACACTTGCGTCAAAGTGAAATGTAAATTCAAGACTTGGTCGACGGGTCCCCACTCTTGAAACGCGGAGAGCGACGGCAGTAGATCCACTGATTCAGTAAAAGTGGCGTTTCTTCTCGTTAAGATGTCGCACCTCGTCTTTGCCCTTCTCCGTCCTTCTCTTGACTGTGAAATTACTCTTGACATTTCCATTTGCCTCACTGTCAAGCTTGCAATTCCCAGAGATAGTCGCAGCAGTGCAAGTTTGGCAATGGACAATAAGAGTCATTGAAGATTTTTTTTGTGGAATCGGAAGTGGCGATTCAAAGCGTGCTGGCCTCTGGCCTCAGGTCAGCTGTGGCGATGATGTGATGACACATTCTACAGAGGGACTGCAGCTGCTGCGCCCTCACTTATCTGTCTAACACTGTATGGCACTCAGCAGAAGTCAGATTTCATTTAGCTTTTTTGTTTTCTGGCTTCTCATACATACATACAAATTTGTGAAAGTTTGGAAAATGCTTGATTTTAACCATTATGTTTTCAAGGTTAGAAATATGCTTCAGTTTGAATATATTTCTTCAAATATGTTTGATTTTCAACATAATCTGGTGTTTCATCTACACAGTCACTCATGTAAGCCAAAAATCTTTTAATATTTGAATTAATTAATTATTAAAATAATCCATTATTATTTAGTTATCATATTTGTTAACCCTAACCCAGCATTAAGTAATCATGATCAAAACATACAAAGTTAATATGAACAGCTGGTAAAATAAACAAAGTGGCAATATATATTGATTGCTGTGGGTATAAAGGAATTCTGTAAAATGTATTTTTCACAGTTGCATTTATAGTAACAATTTAGATGTGATGATAACAGCTTTGAGAGTCTGGAAATTTTTGGTTGAAGTACCTTGAAAGTGCTTGAATTTCACTCTTAAAAACCTGTACAAACCCTGCATGCAGTTGTAGAAATGTATTGTATGAGTTTTTGATTTAAGAGTTTTCTGTAAAAACGCCCTATAGGACATGAAGTGTGGAATTATGTTAAGCTAGCACTGAAACACATTTCATTGCATATTATATACTGTTGTTGAACAGTGTTGTACAGTTGTACAGTGTTGCATTAAGTGGTGTAGCTGCAGATATATTGTAGAGGTGCTGATGTGCACCATCTAGAGGAAAGGGAAATAAAAGCTTTTTGACACTTGTGTCACCTGCAGTACAGGTGATGACATGTAGGAGTTTTATTTGTCAATAAAAGTGACTTCCCAACATATCCAAACTTTGCAGTTTAGCAGTCCAGAAACAACCGTGTTAATATGAAATTCCTCAGTTGAAATGTATGCATGATGCACATCATAATTCAAATTCAATAATGGCATTTTCATGTTTGGAAATGCACAAATATAGCAAATGTAAAAGCTGCTGTACGTGAGGGATCAGTTTTCCACAGTGTGTGTGTGTCTCTGTCTCCTCCTGCAGAATGCAGAGGGCTACAACATGAGCATCCCCATGCCCGGTCACCCGGTGAATTTCTCCCAGGCCACTCTCTCCCAGGCCCAGAGGGATGTCGAGCAGCTGGAGAAGCTCATTTCAGAACACGACGTGGTCTTCTTACTCATGGATACGAGGGAGAGCCGCTGGCTGCCGACAGTGATCGCCGCCAGCAAGAGGAAGGTAGGAGGAGCAGAGAACAGCCACACTGTCGCTGACCTGCGCGTGGGGGCCATTAACGCTGCATAGTTTCTATGGAAACAATGACTCAAACGACAATGTGTAATGTGAAAGTAGACAGTTGCATTGATGACTCGGTGGAGCTTTTGAGCTTCTTTTAGCACATTTATAGCACATTATGCAGTACCTCTGTCATTCACCACGTTTCTAGCTACTGTCCAGCACCAACTGACAGACAGACAAAGTTAGCAACTAGCTGGTGAACACAGTCGAACATCTAGCACCCGAAGACTGAAGAATATTCAATTTACACTCATAAAGTTGTCAGAAACTTGATGTCCACTGGTGGACTCAGAGAGGGGGGGGCGACTGACCTCCTTGGTGCCTCCATGTTCAGAAAAAAAATGCTGCAAAAGTGCCCTCTTGGATGCCCCTATATTAGATAAAACATAATAAAATGCTCTCTAGCGTGTCCTTAAATGGAGAAAACGTGATGAAGTAGAGGGCAGAGGCTCTCAGCCGAGGACCCCTTACCAGACCTGGGTCCCCCTCATGTGTGTCCCTTGGAATAATTTGATGTAGCCTTTTTTTTTTAAATTTTCTATACACATATCTTCTTCATGTTGCATTGTGATCCAATATACACACAAAGAACATGTTTTAGGTACATTATTTAGTTTAGTTAAATGAATCAAGACTGCGGCTGATATGTTTGTCAAGAATCCAGTGGACCCAGAGACATTTCTGACTTTGTAACATTGTTCTTGTTTTATTTACTTTAAGCTGGAGCTTGAAATTTGGAAACCGTTTCATTCGCCTTCCAGTAAATTGAAATCGCTCGATAATGTTGGCCACATTTTCTGTTTACCAGTTGGAATTCTATTAGTTGCCAGGCAACATTTTTATTATTGAACATTGTGTCATTAATTTGTAATGCCTCCAGTGGTATCACTGATGCAACTCCCGTATTGCTATATGCAGTTAAGTGTTTTTTTTTGGACTGCTGATTAGGTTTTCTTCATGTCTTGCTCAGCTGAGAGCTTATTTGGCCATTTGTGCCACGGGGCTGTTTCAGACTTCACCGCAAATTGCCTTCGCAATTTATTTCCATTGCTTTTCTGAAAGTCTAGCCGCTTTCAACATTGTAAAGAGCCTATTAATGTTTTATTTCATTGCTTTTTGAAATGATTCAAAACACTGCAACCTTATTGTTTGTTTGAAATGAGCCATTTAGTTGATTTGATTTGGTTGAAATGTGCTGTGTGTGTGTTTAGAAGGAATTGAAAAGATTTATATTCCTATTCCTTCCTTTGTTATCATGATTTACCATAATTGTTGTCCTTCACTCTCCAGCTTGTGGTTAACGCCGCTTTAGGCTTCGACACATTTGTCGTGATGCGCCACGGCCTGAAGAAACCCCCCGTCACTCAGAGTGTTTCTGCAGGAGCAGACTCCTCCACTTCCTGTTCTTCTGCTTCCTCTTCCTCCTCCACCCCGGCCGGCTCCGCCCCCTCTGTCCCAGGATCCTCCCTGTTCTCGAACATCCCAGGCCACAAGCTGGGCTGCTACTTCTGCAATGATGTGGTGGCACCAGGAGATGTGAGGAAAACACACAGATGACAAGCATGCACTCAACTCATTAACTCACGTAATGCACTTAGAACAAACACACAAGGAAAAAGTTAAACCATTTTAAGAATAAACACAAAGCGGGTAGGATTCTTTAGCTCCTTTAGCTCGCCTTGTGTCGCTATCATACAGTCAGTCTGCAGCGAGGCCATGAGCGGCGGTACGACCATCTGGGAATACAAGGGATGCACTCTGTTATTGGCATGTTTGGCCACACCCACAAACGTCCCGATTGTCCGAAATAAGAAGAAAATACAGGCAGAGGACGCTGCCTCTGCAGATACAGACAACACTACATACTTCTAGTGGCTCATAAGTGATGATTGAGAGGGATTACTTTTGTATTAGTATATATATTGTTTTTTAGGAAAAAGTTATATATTATGCTTTTAAAATGTCATGATTAATAGTGATGTAAAAAAGAAGGAAGGGGGGGGTGGCTTTTCTTTTTTCCTGCCACCCACATTCTTACTGAGTCCATTATTTGGACCCTTTGTTTCTCTCTTTGGTCTTTCATGACCTTTTGATATGAGTATTTTATTAAAGCAATTCTTAAAGCTATTGAAGGCAGCCAATTGTTGCAAACTGTGCTATTCTGATTTATGAATGCCATACGACTCCAGCCTGCTGTCACAGGTTTTACTGATTTTAACATTTGAATTAGAGGCACAGCCTGCTCTCACTGAAGGGGAGTTTGTTGGGTGAAAGAATTGAAAGTTGTAGATAATGTAATGAGGATACAAGAGCTTTTGTGTTGTTATTTTTTTGTCTGTGGACTGAAGAACACGGGTGTCAAACACATGATATCTACAGGCTCATTGATCAGCTGTTCAACTGTAACATAGTTTTTTTTGTTTTACTGTAATGATTACACTTCTGTGTTTCCATCCGTCAGTTTGTTGACCCGTCGTTTGATCCAGAGTGTAACATCCAGACAACTATTAGATGAAATGTCATGCAATTTAGTACAGACATTGATGAGCCCATTTATGAAAATAATATTGCATAATTAAAAGGCTACTTATCAACTGAAAGACTCCCATGGCAGACATTGTGCTGCAAACGGTCTGTGATGAAGACATTAAGCCAATAATTGCTCACTCAACCCATTAGAAATAAAATGAACAACTTTCTGTCTTCCAAAACACATTTGATTGGTTTTAACCAAACTTCTCATCTTCTCTTCATTTATTATCTCAGAAGAAACTTCTCTCAGCATTAATGGACCTGATGTCGTTGCTGTTCTTACTGTATATTGCCAGTTGTTTACTTCACGTTATTGTTGTTGTTGTTGTTTTTTGTCTTAAACAGTCAACCAGGGATCGGACTCTGGATCAGCAGTGCACAGTCAGCAGGCCGGGTCTGGCCATGATTGCTGGAGCCCTGGCTGTGGAGATGATGGTTTCCATTCTGCAGCACAGTGAAGGGTAAGCACAGCAGACTTACACATGTTAAGTCAATTTATGTGTATATGTGGGTGTGTGTGTGTATCCCCTGTCCTGTGAGAGATAAATTAGATAAATAATATATAATATATATGTATGCATTTAAATAAATAATATAAATAAATAAATAAAAATAAATTAGGCTAATATTAATTAGATCACATATGTTGTAGTGCTCTGCTACAACCTACTGAAAAATCCGAAACATATATTCAGCATTTCGGTAAACTATATTCAACATATTCCAGTCAGAAACGCAGTGAAAACGATCGAAGGCGCACCGCTGTAAAGGAAAGAGATTTATAACATAAGACAAAACGAGAGCATCACTGTGAAACGGAATGCGGCTCAATAAACGTTTTGTCTCGGATATCTTGTTTTCATAATCGTTGAAAGCCAAAATCATAATTGAAAATAAAATGTGATTAATCGCCCAGCCCTAATAGTAGCAGTACTGGTCTCAGTATCAGAGTCATGAGCTGTAGTAAGTACTGTTACTGTATGTGCTTGCTTTTATTTATCAACTAATAAAGAAGGAAAGCCACGAAAGCGAAATCTCAAACAAATGCTGCCTCATGTGCAATAGCTCTACTGCTTTACAAAGATCTAAAGTAAAAGTCTACACAGAAACATCATTTATCTTTTGCTTGATTTAAAAAATGTAAATGGAGCACTTCAATCAAATAAAAGATCCTTGCAAACACTTGTGGAGTTCCGAGCCGCCCTGATCACCAGTAGACGGTCGACGGTCTCTCGTCAGAACTTTGTGCTGGTCGCTCAGACCAGGATTAAATCTAAAGGAGGTTGTGCCTTTTTGAAGTTGTGCTTCCTAAACTTTCAGGAAGCTTTACTTGCTTACTTTTGCTTTTTGATGGAGCAGCACTGCAGCTGAGGTCTTAGTGCACTGCAGGTAGTATCCTTAATTTGGTTGTACTGTAGCACAGCTCCCCGAATTTACTTGAGCTCCAAAAACTTTAGAAGCTCTGTTGCAATTTATAATCCACCTCTCACTTTTATGCTTCAAAAGCTCGAACGCTGTGTTTCAGTCGGCTCTCAAGTTCACTTGGCAATCTGCACCAGCTCGATATTTTTGACTCTTGAAGTGTGTTTTTTTTTTTTTTTCAGACACTGATGGGGATGCTTTCTTGCCTATTAAGTGTGCACAGATGTGTCTTTGTGGAAATGTAATTGTGTGTGCATGTTCCGGTGAAAGTCGTACTAAAGTGGCCGCTTGCTGGGCCTGATAAGACAGCCATTTTCTCTCAGAGTGTTTTGAGATGTTATAAGCCGTTACAGAGCCGCTCTGCCTATCCTGGATAAAAAGCTTAGAAAACGAAGAAGAGAAGGAGAGTTTTTATGTACACTCTGTACCTCTACGATTGTGTAAGTCCTTCCATTACAACCAGATCTCCCTCTCTTGCATCTGCCCTTTCCGTGTCCTTGTTTTTCCACTTCATATCTGTTTTTAGTCCTTTCTTTTTAACCCTATTTCCTCCATGTCTTTATCCCTGTAAAGGCTCTTACGCCAGCGTTCACATGAACGACTACAGGCTTTAGAAAATTGTCACACAAGGATTAATGTTGCAGCAGTTTGACAGACATTTCTCACTTTGCAAAACTACTCTGAGATATTTTCATTGTTGTTATCCATGGAGAGTCAAATCTTTTAAACCTGGCTAGACTTACTGGTGAGCTCTCAGATCTTTTGGAAAATGTAAAACTTTTTAATGTTCAAATGGGATCTCTTAGACCAAATTCACAGTTTCGTGACATTACATTTTCGTATATAGCGTAGATTTGCGACAATATAATAAAATGAATCGCCATGCGTTCGGTTATGTGTTAGGCTCATAGCTGACAGATCATTTGTTATATTGTGGGAAGTTTAGGGAGATTTTCTGCCTTTTTTCTCTCTTTCAGTCACATTTTAAATTCTAGTTTTAAAAGGAATGGCATGTTTCATTCATGTACAAAAAGGAAATTGGGGGGAAAAAAAGTGTCAGTATATAATTTAATCCTTTGTCTTTCTCCACTCAGAGGCTACGCGGTGGCCAGCAGCAGTGACGACAGAATGAATGAACCTCCCACCTCTCTGGGTCTGGTGCCACATCAGGTCAGACACACACGCACACACACACACTCAAACTCTCACATGCATTCACATGTTTTATACTGAGGACACTCCATGCTGTTTGTCCATTCACCTCCACCTGCCTGCCTCTCCTTTCTTTCTGCTCTTGTATTCTTCTACTAAAGAGGTTGCTATAGAAAAAAAAAGGGTGGAACATTTCTGTTATGTGCGTGCACGTGCTTGTGTGCGTGCGTGAGCATCTACAAACACTGCTGAACCCACTTTATGAGGTACACCTATACACGTTAATGCAATCCAATACAAGAGATCTGCTACAAATTTATGACAATACCTCAAAACTCAACATTATTATCTGTGTAAAGGTCAGATTTATGGCCGAGCTGTCGCACGGGATGGCATTCGATTTTACTGGTGTACCTAATAAAGTGGCCACTGTCTGTATATGCATGTTTTATTTACTTCATTTATTTTATCTTCAAAGTTCTTAACAAACAAAAACATGAAAACAGTGGCCGTATAGACCAGTAAGTACAATAAAAAGCACTATTTAACTGATAATAAAAAAAGTATAACAATAAAATACATAAATAAATGACTGTATAAAGCAATGGTATCATTTCACAGTGTACAAGAAAACAGGTATACGATTCAATGATTTCTTAAAGTAACCACAAGAGCAGCACCTCTGATGGATGTTGAACTGAGTAAAGTGCTGCTGCTTGTTGCTTTTTTTTTTTTTAAATAATTGGAACAGACTAGAACATACATCCTGAGATTGCAAAACTCTCAATGACATACAAATGGTTAAAAAGAATATATTACAAGCCCATGAAGTATTCCATCAGATCCTGCTGAAGGAGTTTCTATTTTTGTCATTTTAATGGTCAGATGTATTTAAAATGAAAGATCAGACACACAACAGGAGACAAGATCCTCCATGAAAACACTCCACGTACTATGGAGCTTTTTGCATTGTGTGACCAAAAACATGCATCTCATTAACTGTGAGAGGAAGACATTTTATAATATGCACTGCAGCTATCTGTGTATTATCTATTGGACTTAATCCTATTCTCTGTAAGATATTTTTTTTTTTTTTGTGCTCTGGTGCTGTTTGTGGTGTCGTATTGAGGCCTGCCTAGGAGTGTTTGTTTTGATGTCCTGTGAATTTGTATTGCTGTGGATGTCCTGTCTTTAACCTTGGATTGCTGCATCTTGTCTACACAACACATTTACCTTCGGGTATTAATAAAGAAACCTTGACCTTGACCTATTCTGTCCTTTATGAGTTAGGATGCTCGAAAGAGGAAATGGGCCAAGGATAAAGCCCTGTGGCTCACCGTACAGACCATAACTAGATCAGAAGTGCTGCTGTTGTGGAGAGCAACATTAATTCCGTTTCATAGGTCGAGGAGCAGTGAAGTTGGGGTCAGACCAGATTTAGCTGGAAGCAGTGGGTCATTCAGCTCTTCAGTGAGGCTAAACTCAGAGCGCAATACATAAACATGATACATGGTCAGTGAGTTGTCTCGCTAATACTTCCTGAAGGACTGTGGAGAAGAAGGGAGGTTAATTTGTGTCTGTGTGTGCTTTGTGTGTGTACCTGTGCTTGTCTGAATTTGTGCCCTTATGCAGCCATTTTTCTATGGTCTGTCCCATGGCCATCCTTTCTTTGTGTTTAACTCATGTATTTAGTTTTTTAGAGTGATATAGGCCACAGACAGTTCTGTGTGTGTCTGTTTTTATTGAACTCTGGATGGGGATGACGTTGGATTAATACATTTAGTGACTTATTTGAAGGTCAATTAACATTGTACATTTCTAATAGTCTGTGGATTTCTTTCTCTAGTCTATTAGTCTGGCTTACTGGATGTACAGTGTGGGTATAAAGCCTGCAATTGGGAGTGTCTCTCATGCGGCATTCTCCTCCTCTTACATTATCTCTGCTGTTATCTATTTGTGCACCGTCGCTGCATCCGGGGTTTAGCACCGCGCAAGACGATTGTGATTGGTTTAAAGAAATACAAAGAAGCCAGAGTGTTTTTTCCTCTATAACTCATGCAGCCAGACCATTCTCCAGCTCTGACAGCGCTGTGGAGATACAGAAGTTCTGACACTGCGAGACTACTCACCTATTAGTTGGTTTGACAGAAAAATCTGTCCAAACACAAGTGTGAATATGAGGTCAGATCCATGTGATTACCAAGGACCCAAAAAAAATCAATATGCGTTTTATAGTTGACCAAGAGTGGAAGGTCAGCCCTATTAAAAACACTGGTAAATACAGAACCTTTTCAAAGCGTGATTGAAATAA
>JAOVVB010253062.1:0-20085 GCA_028570985.1 Heterobranchus longifilis | reverse complement strand
GGCTGCAATGACGGTGCAGAGACGCAGAGAGCGCAGATGTGGAAGACCCGGAAACACTGACCAATCAGAGCAGACTGTGCTTTCTCAGGAGGGGGGCTTAAAGCATTACTAAACCCCCAAAACACTTTTTTTCAGCTAAAAACAAATATACAGTGTATGGGTATTTCCTAGTGTTGTTGATGGATTCAGGTCCAAATCTTGACATTTTAGTGCAAAGTATTTGAATTCTACATGTTGTGTTGTGTTATAAATATACATAGAGACTGCCCTCTGGTTGAAACCCGGCTATTAAAATAGAATTTTGCTGTTGGCTGAACTGGTGGCAGATGATGTAAATGGAGACATCTTTCATCAGCAAATCCAGGGTCGAGGCACTTCAGCCAAAACTCGTTACACTTTAAAGAGACAGGCACTAAAACGAAGCGTTTCAGACAGAGGGTGAATACAGGTATATTCAGGCAGACACAATGATAAATGTGTTTTTTGACCATTAAAGCATGTTAAACATATTCTGTTTAACATAATAATGTGTTATTAACCCCTTTCCTCCCTGCAGGTGCGCAGGCGCAGCAAAGCGTGCAGAGCTGGACTGAAGGAGCACGATGAGCTGGTTGCCATTGGCGACCATACGTGTACAGACCTCAGTCATGCTCAGGCCATGAGCCTCATAGATACAGAGAGTGCAACACTCAACCTCAGGGTTAAAAGGTCAGAGCATGGACTCTCATACACATCACAGTCTTGATGCATGTTTTACATTTTCACAACTCCTCCTCTGTATGTTTGCAGGGCCCCTTCTGGATTCCACTCCTCATCATACTCTGCATCACCCCGCTCCTCCATGAGGGTCCTGTCTCCCCCCGTGGGCCCCTTGCCCTCCTCCCACCATTCTTCCATCCTCTCCCCCACTGGGATAACCAGGGGCATCACTTCCCCTCCAGACAGCGAGGCTTACTACGGAGAGACAGACAGTGACGCAGACACACAGTCACTCACGCACCGTCGCCAACGCCGCACACCTCCTCACGCACGCTCACCTGCGCGCTATGACAACCAAGAAGAGGAGGAGACCTCAGAGATGAGCGGGTATGGGATGGAAACCCTCTGTATTGTGTCATAGAAGGTTTCTTTTATTATCAGGCTTTCCAAAAAGCTGGAACATCATAGCTACTGGGGTTTCCTTATTTAAAAAAAGGATATCAACTAGAGCCCGACTGATATGGGATTTCTGAGACCAATACCAATACCGATTTTAGAGGGGGAAAATTCAGATTACCGATATGGCGACCGATATAGTGAATTTCTGAGCTGGAATTAAAATAGACCTTTTCTATGTGGATTTTGCATCGATTTTGCTCCAACTATACAAAGGTACTCAGAAGGCTGCTTTTGTAAACAAATACATTTATTAAAGAATATTTAACATTATTATACATTATAGATACTATGTATTACATTGTCAACCATTCTTTCTACATTATATGTTCTGTAAGAAAGTTTTCATATTGGCACATATCAGAAAACATATATGGAGAGCTGCAACGATTAGTCGACTAATCGTTTAGTCGTTCGACAGAAAAATAATCACCAATTATTTTGATAATCGATTAATCGTTAAAGTAATTTTTCATGTAAAAAAAAACAAACAGAAAATGCTGTTTTCAGCCTCTCAAATGTGGATATTTCCTGTTTTTCTTTTACATAATAAAACGGAATATCTTTGGGTTATGGCCAAAACTTTCAGATGGATGGACATTTTTCACTATTTTCTGATATTTTATAGATCAAACAATTAATCGATTAATTAAGAAAATAATCTGCAGATTAATCGATAATAAAAATAATCATTACTTGCAGCCCTACGCCGATACCAATACACACCGATATGTCTGTGATAGGCCAATATCGGAAGATAAAATATCTACCACTGCAGTGTTATAATCTGTGTTGTGTTCTGTCCTTTGAGGTATGAGAGCGCCACAGATGCAGGAGTTTCCATGCAGGGACAGTGGGACGGTCAGTGTCTTCCTGGCGTCCCTCGCAGAGAGCTCATCTACCAGCCCCTCCAGACCCCAGAGTGGATCACTCCAGCACACACACCACACACACTGACTCCTCACACACTCACACCGACCCCTGACCAGGGGCTGATGGAAGCGGAGGGAGAAGGGGACAGTGGCTTCCAGGAGGCGGGGGGCTGCATCGGGCTGACCTGCCCACCGCTCGTGTCTCCTGAACGGGCCAAAGAGGCTCTGATGTCGGGCTCGGGTAAACAGCTGGTGCCCATGGTGGGACCACAGCTCACCCCAGTCAGCGACGAGCTCTCCACCACCTACATGGACAAAGCACGGCAAGCTAGTGAGTATATATCTTCATACAAAACTGCAGTAAACCACTACATGTAAATAATAATAACAGTGATGGTAAGGATAATAATAATAAAGTTTTACAAAAACCAAAACCAGAGATCACAAAGTGGTTTACAAGGACAAAGGAAACAGTAGTAATAGTAATAGTAAACCATAAAAATGTTACAAACAAAACTGTTATTAACACCTGTTACGATTCTAAAATGTGTTATTACTATATACATGTTATTAAATACATGCATATGCCAGCCTGCATGCACACATAAGTACACACATGCAATTTGAAAGATGAATTTAGCAAATTTGAGCTTGTCAGGTCGTTCCAGAGTTGAGGTACTATTGCTGCTGTTGAAAATTAAGTTCCCGACGGGAAAATTCATGTGAACGCTGTCAGAACAACTCGGAAAGTCTGCAAAATGTTGCTGAGATGCCTGAAATCAAATGGACATTTACAGTTGTATGTAAAAAGTCTGGAGGAGTTTCTTCTTCTTCTTCTTATGTACTTAAAATTGTGTACTAAGTTAAAGGATGATGGTAAAATCCCTTCCAACGTGTTTGTTCTCAAAAGCCAAAGAAAACACGAACACAAGAAACACCAGAAAGGTCATGGCAAGAAGTTAAGACGTCAGGTTTGAGGAATCAAATAACACAAAACAGTAGTATCACACCATTCAGATATGTTAGAGTCGACCATGATCTTATTTGTGTTTGGTAATTATACTGCTACACCACAGTTATTTGGAAAATAATGTATAGTTGATGAACACTACTTATATTCCTTTACAGCATGGATGTGTATAGCACTTCCACCTATACAATTTCCAACCAATAGTTGTTGCTAAATACAATTTGAAAGTTTGAGGATGATACACAAGCTGCTAACCAAAAACAGGAACCTCTCTAGTTTCTCATGGTGATGCAACTATTTCAGTCTTGACCGCAGTGTTTTTGCTTTTTAATTTAAATGCCAGAGATTCCCTTGGTGTCTCCAGAGGCATCAGCTGTGCAGTCTTGAAGCTTAGATCACCCTCTAGTGGTGATGTTTTACAACTGGAGCATCCAGTTACATTTACAGGCTGGTGGTGATGGGGTGAAATATACCAGATACCTGCAGAGGTATTCCACCTCCTCCCCCCTCTGTCCCCTGAAACAGCAGTCCATCTCGCCTGTCAGTATTCGGAGCATTTGCCTCACTCGCTGTATTTATAGGCATTAAAGACTCTGACTTACAGGCCACACAGCTGAATATGTGGTGTATGAGTGTGTGTTTGCATGAATGTGTGTGTATGTGCAAGTTGTGGTATGTGTGTGTTTCTTGCCACACGTGTGCACAGTAGGTTACGTACCAGTAAAATATCTATGATTCTATCGCTGATTAGTCAATCAACAGAAAATGAATCAAGCCTATAAGAAATGGCAAACATTAGCTGGTTCCTCTAATGTGAGGATTTACTGCTCTTCTCTCTGCTTTATATTATTGTAAATTAAATATATTTGTGCTTTGGAGTGTTTGTTGGACAGAACAGTGATTTTGGTCGTTCCCTTTGTGTGTGGAACGTTATGATGTGTTTTTCAACAGATTCTGGCATTTCATCAGCTAAAGAATTAATTCACTAAACTGAAAAGTAGTGGGCAAAGGTTTGGGATATGAATCTTGGGTTGTGAGATGATTACTGAGATAGGAAATTAAAGTTTTAAAACTGCGTCATAAAAGAAAGTTTGTTTCTCAGACCTTTTCTTGTCTTTTGTTTTTTTCTGGTAAACATTGTATAGTTTTATCTCTTCAGGCCTATAAAAAAGTATTCAAATGAAAAAAAGGTCTAATGAGGGTATATTTCATAGAAGGGTTGCAAATAGCTCTCGGAGAGCACAGACCTCTGCTAAGGCCAAATGCTCTATCTCGCAATGTTAATGAAAGTGAAGAATTATTTGTGTATCCGCCCCGTGTTTCAGATCTGCTCCAAAATGTAATGGCTACTTCCTTGGCTCATGCTACACCCTTCCATCAAGTTTCATTAAAATCGAGCTGGTAGTTTTTCCGTAATCCTGCTGACAAACAGACAAACAAACAGAACCGAACACATAACCTCCTTGGCGGAAGTAATAATTGCAACAAGTCCTCCAAACCACATAACCTTATTTGTCGTATGTTCCAACCCTCTAATATGACCCATATGAGCATTTCCTAAATTAACACCCCTAGCAGTGGAAGTAAATACGACCCATATGAGTGTTTTTTGCCTTCATACATAAACATTATGTTCACGGTTTTAAACATGCCGTTAACGTTTAAAATGGACGTTATGGCGGTAGGTTTAGACAACAAAATAACTCGGTAGGGTTAGAAAAAAGGTTGTGGTTTGGGTTAAAATCATGATATTTGAGACATTAAATCACTTCCGTGCATCCGTCACGTGTCGTGTCCTGTATGACGTGAATGTCACATATGATGTGGACGTCACGTATGATACAGACGTCACAATGTCACATGACGCAGCACGTCCCATGATGTGGACATCACGTACTTACGGTTCTTACGGTTCTTACGGTCACTTAAAAAAACGTTGCTGTTGAATTTTATTTTCAACTGCAACACAAACCCCCGAGTGAAAGTCCTGTGTTTGTTTGGCCCACCAGCCCCTCTCGCTGAGTGTTTCTCACTCTAAATACCCCGTCAGATTAACACTAGAGGGAGACGCCTCACAATAAAACGGCAATACACGATCACTAGAGGGCGATTATTTTGGAGGACGACAGGCTGAATAATTGCTTTTTGCAGCCCCATATGGTTCCTACTGTGATGGTGAGATACAATTTTAAAGAACTAGTTAGAAGTTAGAAATGAAGATTGACACCCATCTGATATCTGTAAATATGAAGCTATGGAGGGAGTTAGCCTAGCTTAGCATAAAGACTGGAAACGGGGGGTAACAGCTAGCACGGCTCTGTCCAAAGGTAACACAAAGATGCAAAAGTGGAATCAATCTTCTCATGTAACTTTCGACAAGAAAGCAAAGTAAATAAGAGTATTTCCCAAAGTGTTGAACTATTCCTTTAACTCATAAACTTGTATCAACCTTGCCTGATTAACCTATCATTTCAAAAAGGCAATAACAATCGCAGCTGATCACACTGAATAGCTATGCACTGACTGCGTGCTTATGAGCGAATGTTGCAGTAATGAGGGATCTATCATCCGGTACAAGAGGCTGATAGGGCTTTACTATAGGACAAATGATGACTGAGGCGTTCAGGGACCTGCCCTTTCTCACGTTACACACACACACACACACACACATACTGGACTTTGGCTTTGGGATTGTTCGCTCTGATAGAGTTGTGTGTCTGTGTGTGTAGTGGTTGTTAGGTGTGAAGTGTCAGCAGCAGAGAGCAGCACATCAGTAAAGAGTTATGACCAAGCTTTCCTCTATAAACTATAATTGGCTTTATGAACTCACACACACAAACACACAGATACACACTCCCAATGACACTGCTGTCTAAATATCCTCGGGTGAGGGGTCTATCCCGTCTGTGTGTCTGTGTGTCTGTGTGTGTGTGTGTGTGGCAGAGACAGGACAGGTGTTTGATGACGGCAGACAGACAGGAATAGTGGGTTGACATCATGTGTTGGTTTTGGGTTGCTGGACACAGAGACAAAGGTCTTTACATGGGCTGTGCCCCGAGAGAAGAAGAGCAGGAAGACAGAGACTAAACGGTTCAACACTCGGAGCAGAACTGGACTCGTGTGAGGGTGTGTGTGGGAGGGTCTGAGGCAGTTTAAGGACACACACACACACACGTGAGATGAGGGACCTCACATCTCCTCCAGGTTCAGACATAGGTGGACACACAGTCCCACACACCGTGTACGCAGGTAAGATGCATTTTATGCACCCGTACTTCATTTGCACACATTCACTCACATTAGAGGTGAATGTTGTTTTTCTTTTTCAAATCAAGAGGAATTGCTTAATTTATGCTTTGTCAGCACCTTAGAAAGTTGATCATTAATGTCAAGGTTATTTGTTATTGTTGTACTGTAATGGACTTGTCTGCTGATCTTGATTTAGAGGTGAAGCTCAGTTAGCGAGTCATTATGTGTCTCATTTTGTGGTTTTGTGCTGTAAAGACAAATCATATAAGCCGCTGTGTCTATATTGTAGCGCTTTATCAACTTCATGAAGATATGTTGCTTACAATGGGTCCAATTAGGGCTGCTTGATTATGGCAAAAATCATAATCACGAAAATAAGTCTTTTTAACAGTGGATTTTCTTGAACTTTAAATATAATTAAACTTAAAAACCAAAAATAAATAAATGTTAAAAAAAACTAGATAGATAAATAAAATGAATAGGCCTAAATAATATCTAAATATGTACATTAAATAAATTATATAAAAAAAAGAATAATACAAAAATATATCAAAATAAATTAGATCAAATAAGTTGCACTGCCACAACCTAATAAAAAACTCTTTTATTATTATTATTCAACACATTCCAGTCAGTAACTCAGTGAAAGCGGGCAAAAGTGCATTGCTGTAAAGGAAAGGGGTGCGCTGGATTTATAATAATTTTATCTTGATGATCTTTTTTTCATAAACGTTGGAAGCCAAAATCATAATTGGAAATAAATATTGTAAGTACATAATGCAAAAACAATTAATGGAATAAAAGTGGCATGGCTCTAGGGATGACTTTGGTCCAGACTGAATATCTCAACAACTATTTGATGGATAGGAATGAAATTTGGTCCAGATATTCATGACGGTGGTGACTTTTCCTCTTGCGCCACCATGAGAGGCATATTTATAGTTATAAATATCTCTAAAGCTATTGGAAGGATTGTCAAATTTGCTTCAGACACCCATGCTTCCCTCAGAATGAATTGTAATAACTTTGGTGATCTCTTAAAGGGGACATATTATGGATAAATTGTGCACATACATTTGGGTATCTGGACATTAGACAACCCAGTCAGTTTTTTGTGGACTGCCTGGATCAGAACACATGGGGTTCAAAAAGCCATTCAGATTTCACATGCAGCTCATTAGAATATACCGGCCCCCATCTGAGGACCTCCACCCACGGCTTGAGAACTACCTTTGCAAAGGTGCGGCACATTGTTCTCGCAAGTCAATCAGAGCAGACTGGACTTTTTTGGGAGGGGGACAGGCACTAAAACGGAGCGTTTCAGACAGAGGGTGACTGCAGTTATTTTCAGACAGACAGTATGAGAAAAATAATGTGGTTTTTGAACATTAAAGCATGTAAACCTGTTCTTGTAGAAACCCAAAATATTGTTGATTAAAGTATGAACCTGAACTTGAGCATAATATGGGACCTTTAATCTTTCCTCTAGTGCAATCATTGGGCCAAACTAAATACTTTGGTTTATGGCCAAATACCTACAAAACTAATGACATTCTCACCAGCCTTGCGTGTTGTTTGTGTTTTGTTCTAATTAGCTAATATGCTAAGATGAGTTAGCATTTGGCTCTCTGCACCACTAACAGAGCTGCTAGCATTGCTGTAGACTGTTGTTCTCTTTTAAACTTTATTATAAATATTTGCAACAGAAATATCTGAACTTTGCAAATGAAATATCAAGTTTGATATTGGGATTGAGTATGTGTTTGTTATGTCTTGGTGAGCTTCACTGTGTGAAAGTAGAGAATACAAAGAGAGTATAGAATACAGAGGCTGCATCAGACTATAGTTATGTCGTGAGGATATTCATGTGAGGTGAGCCAAGATACTAAAAAGACTCAAATAGCCTCAGACTAAGCAGAGATACACACAAACATTTGTGCAGGAGTGACACTGATATAAACTTCCTGTGGTGTGTGACTCAACTCTGGAGAGCAGCAGGAATTCTTTGTTCTAAATCCACAACACACACTCCTGTCTGTCACTAGTAATCCTCATTGCAGCTCCTCACTGTGATAATACTGAATAAATCAGCCACTGCTCACAGTCAGTGAGGGCTATCACACTGCTGTTTCCATTGTTTGTCGCCTCTGCCTTGTTATGTATTCATCAAAAATCCCATTACTGGTTCTCTCCTTCGTTTCCTCTCTCTTTCAGCACATTTATTTTGGTCTCTCTCTTTTTCCTCTTCCTGTCTTGCAGAGTTGCAGCGTGGGGAGAGTGTGGTGGAGAAACAGGTGAAAGAAGCTCGTACCAAATGCCGCTCTATCGCCTCTTTGCTGACTGATGCTCCTAACCCCAACTCGAAAGGGGTGCTTATGTTCAAGAAACGCCGGCAGAGGGCCAAGAAGTACACACTTACCTGCTTCGGAAAAGCTGAGGGAGACAGAGGAGGGGAGACAGAAGGAGACACAGGAGGGGAGACGGAGGAGGAAGGAGGAAGCTCCATCCTGAGTGGCTCGGAAGTTGATGAAGAGGGATTCTCAGCATCGTTTGACCCTACGTGGGACACCGGTTATCTAGACGTGCTGGACAGGAAAAGCTCTGCCTGCCCGTCAGCCACACCAACGACTCAGACAACGCCAACAACCAATCACAGCGCAGGACTGGACATCTCAGCCTATCAGACGCCAGGACTTTTGACCTCTACCAATCAAAGCCCAGGGTTGGAGGTCTCAGGGAGCTCAGCCTATCAGGGCTCAAGGCTGGAGAGCAGCATCACGAAGCAGCCAATCAGCAACCAACCTGCACACATGTCTCCTCCAGCAGTGGCTCTGACCAATGGGGGGTCAGTAGCCGTAAGTCGGGCGAGTGTTGTTCTGAGCCCGCCCTCTCAGATGTCTCTTCCAAGTCAAAACGGGCATGGCAACCCTAACCCTAACCCTAATCTTAGTCCAAGCCCAATCACAGACTCTGATAATCACCTGAATCCAGGTGTTCTGAACCGCACTGCGCGTCCTTTCACCCCAGGCTCCGCCTCTTCTCGTCCATCTGTAACCTCTGTGATGTTTCGCCCTCCCCAACCCAAACCCGCAGCTGTGACCATGGCGACCAAACCCGTGGCGGCCGTCTCCATGGTGACTATCCAACCTACTCGCCATCCATCAGGGCCAGATGCGAGGAGAGCGGTGTCTAGCACCTCTCTGTACATCCCTCCAAGAAATAACAACAGCAACAGCACTCCCCCTTCTGTTAACTCTCCCCCCTTGGCTCTCTTGCCTCCCTCCCCTCTGTCCTCTGCACCTTTCTCCCAGCCGGCCACAAATCCACCCACGTTTTCCCCTCAGCCCGCGGTGTACACTTCCCCCTCCGTCCCGTTCTCTCCTTCTGCCGCTCAAAGTGCTCCTGCTCAACCCTTCTCCCCTCCGGCTCAGCCCTTTCCCTCTCCTCCTACGTATCCTCCTCGGTCCACCTGCATTCCTGCATCTCCCGTCTCCCCACCACACCCCCATGATCTGACTCCTGTCTCCTTCCTAGCCCACCCCACCCCTCCCCTTCCTCCTTCCACCCAACCTTCTCCATCCCCATCTGTCCACACCTACATCAACATGACAGGTGCAGCGCCTCCCGGCCCGCATGCTGCCATGGCAACTGCATCACCCCTGCAGGCTCCCACCGCAGATTCACTGGCGACACGTGAGGAGCGCATCTCAGTCCCCGCTGCTCGCACCGGCATCCTGCACGATGCCCGTCGTCGCAGCAACAAGAAGCCGATGTTCTGCGCGGTCCAGAACAAAGACATTTCTCCAAACCCGGACTTGCTGTCGATGGTCCAGAACATGGATGATCACTTTGTGAGAACCCCCGGTGCTGAACCTGGAACCGCACCCACCGGGGAGACCGGACATGAGTCGGGGCCCGAGGAGGACTGGCTGAGGCTGGGGGCAGAGGCCTGCAACTTCATGCAGGCTCAGCGGAGACCCGCAAAGCCACCTCCTGTCGCTCCCAAACCCCAAACCCCTCAGGTGCCACAGCTGGCGGGAAAGGGAGGCCAGCTGTTTGCCCGCAGGCAGAACAGGATGGATCGGTACATTGTGGAGCGATCTCCCTCTGTTGCCGCGGCACCTTACTCTCCCGCCCAGACGCGGGAGTCCTCGCCTACGCCTTCTCTCCCTTCCACATGGAAGTACTCGTCCAACATCCGCGCTCCTCCTCCCATCAGCTACAACCCCCTTCTCTCTCCCTCCTGCCCTCTGAAGGCCCAGAAGAAGCCTGATGTTGCAAAGTCTGGGACAGCTAGATCTAAAGGGCAGAAAGCTGGCCTCAAGTCTGTGGACGTTATGAGCCACCAGCCCTACCAGCTCAACTCTTCTCTGTTCAGCTACGGGGGTGGCGTTCCCCAGGACACCTCCACCTATCAGCAGCAGAGAGGAAGTGGTCCTCAGAAGACAGCACGGGTGTACGAGGTGAAGCGCTTCTCCACGCCCCCGCCGACATCCACAGGGCCCACACTCAAAGTTATTGTACCACGATCAGCTACGACACTCGGAGAACCACTGTGGCGATCTGATGTCACATCTCCACCCACAGTTGGCACCGCCCCCTACCAACCTCAGTGGGCCACCTCCCCTCTGTCTCCCCCACCTCCCCCTGCCCCTACTGCTCCACTCCCTCAGCTCCCCACCTTCCAGTCTCCTACTTTCTCCCACCTTCCACCCTCCAACACTGCGCAGGCCAACCGGCAGTTTAAGAGCACCCCAGATCTGAGTCCCCTCAGCCCCGCTGGGGCCTCTGGGCCGGCATCCAGCAGCGCTCTACCCAACAGGGTCCCCAGGCCCAGGTTCAGTACTTCCAACCTGGGTCTGCAGCCTTGCGTCTGGCGCCCTGGATCCACTACACACTGAACAGACTGATGTGGACATAATAAACCACGGCTCTGTGGGAACATAGAGCAACATTTTTTAAATAGGTCCATGTGTTTTTAGTATTGTGATATTGCTATTCAGGGCTGCAGCTTGGAGTTTTACCAGCCACGTTTTATCACACGATCTGTTTGGATCGGCCACACATGTAGCACATTTTATCACTTACATTTAATCTTGTTGACTCATTTATCCAAATGCATTTGGCTGTAGTTAATGGGAACACTGTGTTTTGCAAAGGAAATGTAGTGTGGAAACCTGAGAAATGTTTAAAGGTCCCATATTGTAAAAAGTGAGATTTCCATGTGTTTTTTATTCTAAAGCAGATCTAGGTGCTATATAAATACTGTGAATGTATCAAAACGCTCAATTCAAGGAGAAATGCACACAGCCCATATTCAGAAACTGTGCTTTTAAACGAGCCGTCAGGACTTCTGTGAAGTTGTGATGTCACAACTATACTATAGAGGTAGAAAGTGTCACTAAAGTGCCATTACAGTCATTCCCCGGCTGCAATGACGGTGCAGAGATGCAGAGAGCGCAGATGTGGAAGATCCGGAAACACTGACCAATCAGAGCAGACTGGGCTTTTTCAGGAGTTGGGCTTAAAGAGACAGGCGCTAAAACGGAGTGTTTCAGACAGAGGGTGAATACAGGTATATTCAGACAGACAGTAAAGCAAGTAAACATGTTTATGAAACCCAAACATGAAACCCAAAATACAAGTATTAACATGAAAATCAGCATAATATGGGACCTTTAAATAACAGCAGATTGAAAGGACAGAAAGAGATGCTGGGGGAAACTGAAATAAAGTTCTGTAAATATTGTATTGAATGATGAAGAATGAAGTTTAAACATAAAAAAGAAGAATAGGGGATGTGAAAAGACAAGAGTTTTGTGAGAGAGGTGTGGAAGAGGATGAAAAGGAAAGCACTGATGAAGTGACATAATAGAAACAATGTCTGACGAGGTGTAAAAGATGCAGATTTGACACATAATTTCACAATCTGTAAACATCTGTAAACATCCTACAGTACCTGTTGCCATGACAGCATGAAAAGTTGCTGTACTAACAGATTTGAAGTAGCTACTACTGTAATTCCCCCTCTGTTATATATAATCTAAGGATTTGTGTTTGATGAGTGTCTTTTTTTTTAGTTGCACTCTGCAGCAGCGTGTGCTTTGTTTTCTGTAGTTTTTCATAGAAAGAGGAGCACAGCTGCCACGAAGAAGGGAAGCCTTTTACAGTAGCCTTGATTTCTGATCTGTTGATATGAAACAAGAGATGTATAACATGTCTGTTTAGCTGTCTTCCACAGAGACATGCAGCTGAATAAAAATAGACATGACTCACCTCAGCTGTCACTCTGTTTCTGCCTGTGTCACCCGCCTCCCACACCGGGCCCCATGCAGTATCTCTTCCTCCCATTTACCTTTTTCTCTCTTTCAGGCATTTACCGACTGATCTAATAGCTTAATTGTCCTCTCTGGATTTAGAGATCAAATATACAGTCTTCTAAAAGCGATAGTTTAGGCATCAAGATAATGTTTTTTTTAAATTTCACCACATGGAGGCACTGTAGGATTTGCCATCCAGACATGTTGCATCACCACAGTTAATGATCTCCTCCCATGTCTCATGACAGATTTTACACAACTAGAATGTGAGTAACATTTAACACAGTGATTAACAACCAGGGGTACTTGTAGCCTACCTTCTGCAATTGCCATGGGATACGTGGAAAGATTGTAGAGTCTCAACTAATTAGAAAAAGAAGAAATTATGATTTGATTAAAAGAATATATCCACATAATTTAACATTAAGTCAACACCTGAACACTACATGTTGCAGTTATGTAATAGTGCATGAAAACTATCAAATCAAAATCAAAAAGTTTACTGTCATTTTACCATGCATTTCTGCAAGGCAGAATGAGAGGGCGTTTCTCAGGGGTCAAAGTGCAACATAGATAAATAACACTATACACAAAAAAATGGATACCTGAGATGTGTGGAGTGCCAGTTAAAGAAAGTGCAGAGAAAAAACTAGTTAGCAAGCAACAAAAGTAATGGTTAATGGTTGAAATACTTTGCTAAAAGTAATGGATATCAATGAAGGGGTACCTGAATTCATCTGGTTGTGGGGTTACTTCAGAAAAGGGATTCAAAATGGCCTCCAGGGAGTCATGTGACAAATTAAAACACTGCTATTGGTTTCCTTCTTCTTCTTCTTCTTCTTTTGGTTTGAATGGTGATTGGTAACCAGCGTATAGGTGCATTACTGCCACCTACCAGACTGTGGATCAGTAGATTGACAGTCAAACAAAAACAAAACAAAAACAAAATAAATAAAAACAGAAACTATATCCTCTCCATAAATCCAGTTTCCTTCAGGTATTTAATTAGATGGTTAGAAATTCCCCTTGTCGCAGCCCTGAGCAGGTTCTCTGTTATGAAACTAATCTTAGCTTTCTCTACTGATGCAGTTTCTTCCTTTCCTCCACATAACCCTGACATTCAGCAGCACATGCTGAACAGCACAGATTGTACAGTTACCATTTGGGTGCTTACCTATTTCATGAAGTGAAAAATTGAGTTCAGTATGTCCTATCCTTAGACGGGTAATGACTGTCTCTTCTTTCCGGCTCCTGCCCAGGATTCTTCCCAAACCGACTTGTTTCTGGATACTAAAAAGATGTCTTCCTGTTGCCTTTATTTCCCAGTAGTAACAGTAATACACCTGGCAGGGGGAAAAATGGTTTCCATTTTATATCATATATTTTTATACTTTATCCTAACTGTAAACACACAGTGTATTTGGTAATGTATTTGGTATTTGGGTAAAAGACACAGATAATTTCAAATACATGCATCTCTTTTCTAAGTCTTCTATTTTAGATTCAATATCTGACCATTGCAGTTGAAAACATTGTTGCAGGATTGTTGCCTGACATGTCAAAGCAGTTTAATGACACCGACTGATGGCCTTGGAGCAGTGAAACCCAACTATGGCCACAGAAAGGGATCTAACCTCTGACCCTTGACTGGGATCAGGTGACAGATGGGGCTAACTTTAGCTGCTAACTTTAGCTGCTAACTTTAGTCCTGTTCTGGTCCGCTGATAAACTGAGCTGCTGTGGAAGGTACAACACACACACACACACACACACACACACACACACACACAAATCCAACTCCAGTGTGCAGCAGATTATTTTTTATACAAACTAGGTCACTGGATTTTAGAAATACATAAAAGCTGTAACTGCACTTATAGTAATGACTGAAGTGGCTCTTTCAACTCTTGGCCAAATTACCAAATTAGTTCTACAATTCTCCCTCTTTCGGTCTCTCTCCTCTTCTCTGTTAATTCCTCTCTCACTCAATTGCACACACACACACACGCACACGCACACACATACACACACACACACACACAAAACCATTTCACCTATTTTCAGAGCTGTTAATCTCCAGCTATTTGGCCCGGTGCTAAACTCTTAATTCTGATGGCTTTAAAAAAAATTTTTTTTTACAATATGTGATTGAGAGCGGAAGGGAAGTGCTACCCTGCACATCCTGTCTCCTCCCTCTGCTCTGCCAAAGAGGCTCTTTCCTCTCACCGTGTTTCTGGGTCAAAAGAGTCGAGTGTTTGGGGTCAAAGGTCAGGGTTTAGGGGCAGGTCAGAAAATTGACAAATAATAGTCATTCTCCCTCTCATGTGCATCAATCATTTTTAGGGTTATTACTTTGGAAAATAATGGTTTCCTTATTGTTTTCTCATTCATTATTAACTGATCTGTTTTGCTGAATAAAGTATTTCTAAAAGGTGTATTTTAATAACCAGCCAGCTTGGTATCTTGGCCATCCATTCCCTGATGGGTTTATAATCCAGTTACACATCTGTATCAAGGCCACTTCAGGACTGCTACAGCTACTGCACGGGTGAGTTTTATCCGTGCTAGCGGCATGGCTCCAGGGATGGCAATCTTAAACTGCCTGTTGGCAATGTCGTTTGGTTGACCCACTACTTTTGTCCGGCCTGAAATATCTCGACAGCTATTAGAAGCCATGTGCAGTTCCCCAAAGGATGAATCCTACAGACGTCGTGATCCTTTTCATCTAGTGCCACCAGCAGGTAAATGTTTTGCATTTAATCTGTGTTCCCCTCAGGATTAATTGTAATGACTTTGGTGAGCCTTTAACTTTTTATCAAATTAAAATATCCACTTGTCCAATACTTTGGTTTATGAACAAATACCTGTAAAACTAAGGACATTCCCATAAGCCTCAGCTTTTGTTTAGTAATAAATAACAAATGTCTGCATGCTAACACGGTAAACTGAGATGATGAACATGGTAAACATTAAAGCTGCTAAACATCAGAATGTTAGCATTGTCATTGTGAGCAGGTTAGCATAGCTGTCTGACTATAATCATGTGTAAACCTGCAATAACAGACTTTGCCTTTTAAGTTAATATGCCGAGCTTGTTAGCAAACAGTTGCTTGTTCACACATCCAGCAGATACGGAGCAACATTCATTTGGAGTCGTGTTTCTAGTAGACCAGACGTCTCCATTTTCCGGGGACAGTCCCTGTTTTTGGTGGCCTGTGCCCAGCTGGAGCTGTCCCCAGAAATGCCCCCATTTTTAACTGTGTTAAAAACAGACTGCAAAAGTGAAATAATATTTAATGTCGCAATAATGACCAGGCAGCAGAGTCTACCTGTTTAAATTAGCTAAATCAGCTAGAAAATTGTAATCAAATTTTTACATTTGGCACCTCATGCTTGTGTCTTCTCTGTCTTGTACGTATATACACTGTACTGCACCATTGTAGTTTGACCATTTTCTTTATTGTGTTTTATAGTTTACCATAGCTTCACTCACCATGGTATTGGAAACTATGATTTTCTGACATTATTTACAAGTTACCTAATTAGTACCAGTCAGCCTGTCCCCCTTTTTAAAAACTAATTCATACACGATAACAGTAGATATTTTAATGATATATTGACCGCCAAACTGTAAATATCCCTGGTTTTCATTTCAGAAATCGAGTCACTTTCTGGCCACCTGGTGAATGTGAGTCCAATATTCACTCTCTTTTAACTCTGTTTTTGGTCTCTACCAACTCCTGAGCGACCCTTTTCACATTGTCATTTGATACATTGTTATTATGAAAATATAGACTATAGCTGCTTTAAAATGACATTTTCTCGTCAGTGCCATCATCCAACACTGAAGAAATTCTTGCTATTCCAGATGATCAATCCTTCTCAGTTGGCCAAACAAATCTTTGTTTACTAACTGACCAAAACTCAAAGCGACAGCAGAGAAATCCCCACAATTGCACATAAGTCGACAAAAGCTACCGGTTGAATGTAAAAAGCAGGGGACTGACGAGGAACTGTGACATGATGATGCAGGTGAAACTGCTGCAGGCACAACGATTTGTTGGAGGAGGATGTATAAAGAGACTATGAGAGGGGGAGGAAAACACATCAGCAAAAGCATAAATGCCCGTAAGCACATAAAAGCGAGTGACAGGGGAAGAAAGTAAGTGCTGGAAAGATATTTTCTATTCTTTTGTGTTGTTTGTCGTGTTATCAAAAGCCCCTGTCCCCCTGCGAGTGATTCTGGTGTTTACAAGCTGGAGGAATTCATAATGATCATTTCACTAGCATCTGCTGACGTCAAGATCAGGATTTTAAAATCTGACATGTTCCCTATGATACCAAAAATCTTCTATTTGTTCCAAAGTCTGTAGTCAAGTAGTGACATACCTACAGGACATATTCCAAGTTATTTGTCTGGAATTAAAATTCTGTAATTTTATTCAAGGTAACGGTCCTTTGTGCACATGCGTCCTTCAAATCATACGACCACATAGGTCGTTTGCTCCTACCCTCTAATACGACCCACAGCATTTCCTAAATTAGCGGCAGGCAGGAAATACGACCCACAGGAGCGTGGATCTTTTTATCGTTTTATTTCCTCATACCTAAATGTAACCGTCATGGTTTTAAACATGTGGTTAACATTGTGTGTCATTTTAACTATATATTTTAACTGGATGAAGACATTTAATCATCAGACGTCTGGATCTTAAGTTATCAGAGAAACAAGCTGAGCAAACGTTAGCGGCAGCTCGGCTCGCAGCCCCTCTTCTTTGTCACAGAAGAAACACTGATTTTTTAAAACTGCTTTATTCAGTGTTTTCACTGGTTTAAATCACCGGGTCTGTTTGTTTTGGAGAGCAGGAGACCTCTGCGGATAATCTGTTGTGAAGACAACAACTCCCATGATGCCTCGCTACTTCACCAAACTCCGTCTTTTGTTATTGTTTTTGATTGCGAGATCCCTAGAGGCAGAAGATTACATATTATACATTTAAATGAATTTGGAGCCAGAAGAGACAAATTCACAAAAAAAAGGATATTTTTTATGTAACAAGGACGGTTGGAAAATAGGTCCAATTCCACATGAGTGACCTGTCTCCGTGTCCGAAATGTTCTACTTTTGAAGTATGTTTTCAACACAAGCATGAAGTGCTTTCTGAATGATTCAATACTTCTCATTCTCCAACATCCTACATGTCCTGTTCCTTCTCTCCCTCCCACACCACCATCCACCGCCTGTTATATAAAAGCAGCACAGGACAATATCGATTTCAGTGAATTTCAGTCAGTTTTTTCTTAAATGTAAATATGGATTAATTCTATCCTTGGTGTACAGTATGTGTGTTTTTTTTGATAGATGAGGATGGGGCCATTGTTACATTTGTTTTATTTCTATTATCTGGTTTTATGATGTTGTATATGTGTGCAAATAAAAACATGTCATTGACTGTCAACAGTGCCCTCTAGCAGAACTCCACAGTGCATTAGTGCTTCCTTGATGCTCGGCTGGAGGAGTAGTGTGGGAGTGAATGAAAAATATATTGACTTTAATAACTCCACAGTGGTACAGCACAGTAAACACAATATTTAGCCAATGTGTTAACTTCACTACCACAGCTGCTTCTTGTTTTTTTGGGAGCGAATGAAGCTTTGTTGCACCAAGTAGGAATTAAACTTTTGTTTTTGACAGTAATGGAGAACAGTGATTATGATTTGATTAAAAGAAATAGGATTAGAAATGAATGTGATGCTAGTCGGTGATCGATGTCGCAGCTTTAGGACTTCTGTTGACTTTTCACTCTTGTGAGTGACAGCACTTTATGTAAGTTTGCACGACTGCAACTTTTTATTTCTGGTGTAACTGGTGGAGTATGTTACTTTGGTTACTTACATTTGTGATAAGCTTTTATATACGTCTTATTATTTATTTTTTACTTTCTCTATTTATGTGTTTCTCCTCTAGGGACACAATTACCAATAAATTACCAGCTATAATAAGCCAACACAGGGCTAGAGCTGCAACGATTAGTCGAGTAATCAATTAGTCGATCGACAGAAAAATAATCACCAACTATTTTGATAATCAACTAATCGTTAGAGTAATTTTTCATGCAGAAATGGCAGAAAATGCTGGAGATTTCCTGCTTTTTTCTGTTTTATATCATATTAAACTGAATAGTTTGGTGTTTTGGACAAAACAAGATATTTAAAGACGTCACCTTGGACTTTGAGAAACTGGGATGGATATTTTTTTCACTATTTTTCTGACATTTTATTAATCAATTAATAATCGTCAGATTAATTGATAATGAAAATAATCGTTAGTTGCAGCCCTACGCTGGATATGTGGCAGTGTTTTAATATTTTGCTGTTTAACTTCCAGGATCTGCCTCGTCATGATCTCTGCATCTCCTCTAAGAAAATAACAGGGATGATAATGGGAATCAGGTTTTCCTGCCAAGAACAACATTGAAATAAAAACACAATAGTTGAGTGTGAGTATAGTGAGGAGACTCACCAGCTGTATGGTGGAGATGGACTTGCCCCTCTGTGATTGGCCGTTGCAGCTGAGCTCTAAGGGAAGGTCACTATGACCCTGCAGACAAAAGAAAGTCATGAGACCATCAACAACAATCAGCTCTGCAAAAGTTCACACTCGGCACAAACTTGCTTGTTCATGGAAAACTCTAAAAGTTTCACGTCTGGCTAGATAAAGAAAATCAGCCCCTTCTCGTTGACACACGATGGTACGGAAGCCCTAAACGGTCATGGATTCAAACTTTTTTTTTTAACGCTGTTATCTTGAGATAACGATATGTCCTCAACTCAAATGTATCACTCGTCATCAGGAATTATTCAGAAACTTTTCCAGCAACCCAAAAATCAAAGAATAAAGACATTTCCTTAACAACTTAGTGGTATTTTCTTTTGAATTGATAAGGGACACAGGTAACATGTTTGATACTTGTTGTAAATATAATCCAATTAACCCTTTGTTAACACCTAATTAAAAAAAAAACGGATGTAGTCTCACATGTATGCTAACTTTACCCCAAGTCCTCCATATAAGCTGTTTGTTCCTATACTCTCTAATATGACCCATATGAGCGTTTACTAAAAATAATACACACCCTAATACATAAACATTACGTTTGCGGTTTTAAACATGCTGTTAACGTTGTAAAAACTGACATTGGTGTGGTAAGTTTAGGCAGTGGCGTGCACAGACATTTTGGGGGGCAGGTGCTGAAGTGAAAAAAAGGGCCCCCCTCTCATATGTGGATGTGGCTGCAGGGCGCTCGGTTTGTGTGGCAGCTGCGTCAACAAGAAAGTCAAAAAGGGAGGAGTGGGGGGGAGGCTAGTGAGGCGCGGTCTCACAATTATAACTCAAAAGCAATTTTTGGGCATTATTAAAATTATTATTTAAAAAATAACTTGCTGTTTAATTTCTATTTCATAACAGAACGTGAACCTCAGTCTCGTGATTGAAAGTCCTGTGTTTGTTTCCTCCCCT
>JAOVVB010253055.1:0-20086 GCA_028570985.1 Heterobranchus longifilis | reverse complement strand
TTATATTTCTGTCTGTCTGTCTGCAACTAGATTTTGTCACCATGTGCAAGCAGGGTGGGAAATTAACTTTTTAAAATGTGAACATTTACCAGCCACTGACACACATTTTGCACCCTGTGTGCAAGATAGTCACAAAGCTTTATAGGTCTGTAGTTGTAGAAACTATGGCCTTAGTGTGGTACATGCCAAAAATGATGACATCACATCACATTTGATACCATGGAGCCATGTTTCTTTTTAAACAAGAAGTAGAGCATGTAAATGACAGTTGTCAGGGCTTAAGACCAATGATCTGATGATTTTTCTGAATAAAGATGTGATAGTCTAACAATGGAATAGCAGTCGGTGTTAAAAAAAATGTTTACATCGAAAATTGAATTGAATCGTGAATTCTGAGAATTGTGACGCCCCTAGTGGTAATGAAAACTAGAGCCACATTGTAGCACTCCAAAGGTAAACTTCCACTCTAATAAATAACTGTTGGATGATTGAACTTGGCTCTGTTATCAGGGGTTTGACTGACAGGATGATCAGTGATTCTTCTTTGGTTGTTTTGGAACTGGCATCTAAAAAGTGCAGAAGAAAAAGTAATATACATTTATTAGTGCATACATAAAACCAAAATAAAAACTCCATTCATTCTGTTCATAACTCCCAAACTTAAAACAGAGTTACATTATATCTTATATGTTGTTTAGACTGATCACTGAGGGCTACTCATCTGTGATTTTTCCCCCTTCACATAGAACACAGACTCTTTGATAGATTGACTTATCCCTCACAGAGGTCAACTGAAGTTGTTTGGCAGTACAGTAGATATTAGGTTGTATATAATACATGTAGCAGCTGTCTGGCTTACTCCTTTGTGACATTCAGTGTTTACTATAAATGGCACTGATATTTTCTATATATATATATATAAATATATTACTTATTTTTATATTGTTCTGCCCATTTCATTCATGTGGTCTTGTTAACCTGTCATCACTGGATATTGCGAATATATAAAGACGTTTGTGATGACGCAGACTGTAAACCAATGAATAGGACTGCCACTTTTTCAAGTTCACATGAATGAGAACCAACGTGGAATTTGTTGGAAGGGATGAAAACTCAAGTAGTGTTACTCTAAAATATGCTGTAGATCTGACGATGTTCCTTTCATTTGTGGGGCCCCTGCAGCCTCATTCAGATGACCCCTCATATTTTGTTGTTGTGGTGACATTACTGCAGGCAATTGCAGTTTACATTTGGCAAACAGCCTCACTTTTGTCCATGATTTTTCCGTATATAGTGTTGAATTCAGAAAGCCTCTACACTTTACTTTCCAGATGGTTTGGTGTCATTATTATCAGTTTAGCATAACTTGATAGTTTCCTACATTTTGCTTTTACGCATTGAACAACAATAGCTTGCTAGTGCAACTGGCCATGCATTAGATCAGAGTGACCGTACAATTGACGAATGACCCTTGCTGGAGTACAAGGTGCCCTGTTCATAATGTGCTATGTTATAGGTCTGATTTTAGAGTGCACATGCAGACAGTTGTCAAGCTATAGGGTTGTGTCCAGGCGCTGTGGGCGACCTCATGATGTCCACACCACTTAAAGGCTCTGACCATCTTCCTCTGTGAAGGCTTGGAATGATCATTTCCGAAACCTAAACCGACCACTCGGCCACAGAAACCTATTCCATCATCATGTGCACTGGTGACCGAGACTTAAATGTATATGTAACAATTCCGCATTAAAATCGACGAGACTAAAATTACGAGATCTATATTATATATTTTGTTGAGTTGTGTGCATTATACCAAATGTTTCAAACAACTTTCAAACCCAGAGAAATCTGTAATTTTAATCAAGGACACACTCTGGCTTTTGGACGCAGTCGCCTGTCAATGCTGTCCCCTTTGTGCATGTGTCAGTGTTGTGGTTGTCTGCCAGAAGCTGTCATAAATTGAATTTTTGTCCAGTTTTTAACCACATTTTTACAATACACTTTTTTAGAGATTATTCTTTTTTAACTATATATTTTAACCGGATGAAAGATTTTAGTCATCGGACTTCTGGACCTTAACTTATCAGAGAAACAAGCTGAGTAAACGTTAGCATCCTGTGTCTGCTGAAAAGTGTTGGAAACTGCTGTATTCAGTGTTTTTACGGGTCTAAGACACCGGGTCCATTTGTTTTGGACAGGAGATCTCTGTGGATAATGTGGCTCCTGGTAAGAACCTCCTGAACGTCTGGATCTTAAGTTATCAGAGAAACAAGCTGAGCAAATTTTAGTGGTGGCTTGGCTCTCAGCCCACTAAGTGTTTTTATCAGTTTTGATCACCTGGTCCATTTGTTTTGGAGAGGAGACCTCTTTGGATAATTTGGCTCCATTCGAAGAAACTGACTGCAGTGACGCCATTGCTCCGTCTTTTGTTATTGTTTTGATTGAGAGATCCCTAACGGCAGAAATATAAGAGACATTGGAAAACTTTGTATTGCAGCGTACGGCTACAGATTTTGTAGTGTTTGGCAGTCAAGCTGCTTCAAGTTGAAATATTTCTAATATACAGTGAAGCTTAGATTATTTTCCCTCATTCCTTGTTCTTGTGCCAATTTCAAAACTCTAAGCACAACATTCAGCCAAAAGCGTGAATGTGGATTGAAGTAGTTAAATGTTTCAACTCCTGTTTTATTAAGGCTTCTAAAACAGAAATAATTGACCAAATTATATTTGGTCTGTGTGTTCTCCACACTCTTTGTATTTAAATTTACATCACTGTTTATTCAGTCAGAGCAAAATCAAAGAATTTGTTCATAATTTTCATAAATGAGAAATAATGTCACAGGCAAACCTGGATTTGTTCTTGTCTTCCCACCATCATGTTTAACATCCCAAAATGACTTGAGACTACTGTCAGAGGTCAAACATCAACACCTTTCTGCAACAAGTGAAACTTTACACCCAAGTGCATATTCCACCGTTTTTCTTGTACACAATCAGCAGTGCTATCAGTCTAATAGTTACATGAATCTGTGTCACTGAGGCTTAATTTGTTGCCTCGTGTCACTGAGTGATGAGTTAGAGGCTGACTGACCGCTCACCTAACAGCGACTTGAAGGTTGACACACTGCAGCAAACACTGCAGCTGGGACTGAAGTGGCAGCTGAGACACTTGGCAGACGTGAGACAGATACAGTGGGACAGTCCAGGATGCAGACAGGAAGTCTCCTTGTTCTCTGCGGGGCTGTGTGCTATGCTGTGTGCTGTATGTGCTGTGTGGTCAGATTGAGTATGATAGAAGCTGATGAGGGTGTAACATGCGCCAGATAGTGCACTTTAGTATTGCATGGGTTCACCTAAGGCTTCTACATAGCCTGTCCTCACATAATCCAGAGATTTCGGTGTCCATTATTATTACGCTCTAATTGCATTTGTATGCTTTATGTATGCATTGCAATACTCATGTATTTAATTCTTGGCAGGTGTTGGTTGATTTAAAAAAAAAAAATGGTGTAATTTAGTTTAGTTTAGTTTAGTTTGCACCACATCTAAGCCATTGAATATGAATATGAGTTTCTGTGATTATGTTTGCCCTCTTGCTCTGAAACTTTCTCTGAATTATAACATTTTGAATTGTGAAAAAGTGGTGCATATAGTGTTATAAGTGCCATACTGCCATTCAACTCTTTTGTTGAGGATTTTTCTATTAAATCCAATTCAGCAAAGTTGTCTCCCTCTCTTTGTAGATTTTATTTCTTTTAACCTTTTTACTTAATAGGCTATAGGCTATATGATGCCCCACCCTATATTGAGTTTGTGATTATTTGGTTAATTATTTTATATGGCTTTAGGTGTTCTCTCCCTTGCCAAACACTAAGCTTTATGCAAATGAGTGCATTACGTCATGATGTCATCATGTTGTTGGTGTGTCCCTGTCCTCATCCTTGTCCTGTATTGTACATGAAGCGGAAAGCAATTTCCCACAACGTAAACAGTAACGGTACTGACTGACTGACTGTATACAGTACACGCTGCCTCACTTGCATACTGTACGAGGAAAGCTATTGGTACACAGATTCTGTTATCACTTACAGAACCCCAAATGAACAAAGTCCTGAATATAATACACTTTTTTTCCTCCTGTTAATTTAATGGTATTCCTCCACACACATTTCTTCAGTGTACTTTCCTGTTCCTTTGATTCAAATCAGAGTGACAATCCAAAATAAACATTTATTTTCTAGATAATAAATATTAACTGTGTGGACAAACTCCATCAGGACTTGTTTTTCATTTAATGTGTGGATTACATTTTATAATCTTTCCCTACGTTTGAATGCTTACATAATATCCTGCAACAGATGTTCTCCAGGATCACGCTCATATCTTTCACTCATAATGTTGCGCATGAAAAATTTTCCAACTTCCAATGTCCACAAGCTATCATCACAAAATAATCACGGTTATTTTTCATCATTGACCAATATAGAGTGAACCCCTTCACTAACTAATGTCATTCATTCATCAGAGACCATTAGTTCTCATCAGGATATATTAAGTTGTAGTGATAGAAATAAGTGACACATGCTTGCTGAATGTTTGAGTTCTAGTTTTGTTATTGTCTATAACTGGACACAACAACATTTTCATGGCATCTTGTTTGTTTTTGTCTTGATCATTGCAAGGCTTTGTTAGTGTGCATGCAGATTTATTATACACACTCATTAAAGATGGACCCTAAATCTCTTACCGATTTCTTTGGCAGTTATGATGAGGAACAATAGTTCTATGCAATATAATCAAACAGTTACAACAGTTACAAGTGATGGAATACATGCCTCCTGAAATAGATGTAATCATCTTACAAAGCATTAGGTGCTGTCTAATCTGGCCAGTGGCGTGGGCGCCCCAGCTAAACCCCATCTCTGCCGAGTGGATCCGTGTGTGGATTAACCCATTCACCATCCTCACTACTATTCAATCACTCATCTGCACAGTTGAAGGACTTACTGATTTGCTTCCAGCTCAAGCTTCATACTTCTTTTGAGTCACGGTGCTTTCAAGGTGCGAATGTTTTCCCAACACATTCTTAATTCTCAGTCCTGTGTCATTATTGTCTTTTTAACATGCTGCAAATTGCATATTCATGTCAGATTTGTTTGAAATGCATGCTGGTTCTGATACTGATTCATTCACACTTATACAATCCAGTCATAGCCTCTGTTTGTAAAGTGTAAGAGAAAGATGAGTCTTAGGGTGAATCCTACTGACTTTGGTTTGGTGATCCTCTGACTTTTTATACGCCATCATCGGGTTGAAATTTTTCAATTTGTCCAGATGCCTGCATAACGAATGGCACTCTCATCATCCTCAGCTGGACTTTGTGATTAGTGCTAACCAGCAAATGTTAGCATGCTAACAAGCTAAACTAAGATGGTGAACAGTATAAACATTCTACCTGCTAAACATCAGCATGCTAGCATTGTCATTGTGAGCACGTTAGCGCACGTTATAAACTTTTTCAGTGTTTGACAGTAAACAAGGCTTGACAGTTTGATCCCCGGCTCCTCTTGTCCATGTATCGAAGTGTCCTTGGGCAAGACACTGAACCCCAAATTGCTACCCGATGGTTGGCCAGCACCTTGTGTGTGTGTGTGTGAGTGTGTGTGTGTGTGAGTGAGTGGGTGAATGAGAGGCAAAATTATAAAGCACTTTGGATAAAAGTGCTATATAAATGTGGTCCATTTGATATAAAAAAAACCCACCAGTGACTGATGTTTGGCATTTTCACACAGTATATCAACTGCTATGGAGAAATTCCTCTTTTTGTTCTTTTACATGAGCAGCAAATTGGCAGTGCATATTTTGGCACTAAATACTTAGCAGTAGGTTGACCTCAGCATATGTTCTAAAAGCTGTGCTGTAAAACTGTTAAGGAGATGTTAATGATGACTGTTCTGTGTGCAGCCTGGCTTACTTCAGTCGAATGCATTTTAGGATATTGGATATTATATAATCCCTGCCGTGCATTTGTTGATTTTGTGGTGTGTATGTTTGTATAGCTGGGTTTTGTAGTGGTGGCTTTTGCATGAAAAACAAATCTCAATCCCATGACATAGTGCTTTTGAACATGTTTTTATAAAATTCTGCCAGCCAGTAGCCCTGTACTTACTTGACTATACTTTGTCCAAACTGCACTGCAGTAGAACTGGATATCTTGTCTGCATCACAGTCTACCTGTAACGCGCTCCAAGTGGGATTCTTAGGGTCCTGATCTCATAACAGTTGTCTGCCAATGTGCC
Source organism: Heterobranchus longifilis (assembly GCA_028570985.1). Taxonomy (NCBI): domain Eukaryota; kingdom Metazoa; phylum Chordata; class Actinopteri; order Siluriformes; family Clariidae; genus Heterobranchus; species Heterobranchus longifilis. The sequence continues at coordinate 13,787 of JAOVVB010253055.1, read as the reverse complement.
CCACAAAGATTTTTTAATGAGCTCTATCTGTCATTGTCTAGTCAGTCCTTTTAATGGGACGTGTGTCTCTCTGCTCTGCTCCCTGAGCGAGGTTCTTTCCTGGGAGGCTTCATTCTCTAATCTACTCTCACTGTTAATTGAATCTTTCCCAGGCAGACTGAAAAAAATGTCTGATACTTGTAGGCAGTCCTTTAAGTTTGGTGTCTCCTTTTTATTTTTTCATTTAGGGTGTGCTATGCAGACCAACCACAGTGTGGTAGTGGATACAGTATGTGATTTAAGCATGGACTCAAAAGATAAACTGTTATCCATCATTATCTACCGTTGATTGTGAACTATTAAGAAAGCGATATGTATCAGCCATATGTTAATACAAGATCATTTGGTAACCATGGTAACATGTATGTGCGTGAGCATGTGTGCAGTGATTTTTCTTGATTAATCAGAAAGTGAAAAGTAGTTCAAACAGAGGTGTGTTGTGCTTTTGTCCTACCCTGTATTTTGTCAGTTGCTCAATTAAAAAAGTAAGTCAAATGTAGCAACCATACAGTAACTATTCCCCATAATATTATGCAACAAGATGCCTCTTTTTCATCCTGTTTCTACCTGTCCGTCTTTGTTTATGACATAATGATGTTTTATTGCAGTCTGGAATTTGATTTCCCCACATGGGCCCACATGGAGCTGATGCTGCAGGATGAAATCCTAATAAATAAATAAATTAGTTACTTGTCAGTCGGTATGACATCATCATGTTTACAGCTGTTGGTTTGTTAAAGCCAGTGTGAAAACAAAACTAAAAGGCAGCAACATATAACTTTTTTTTCTTGGTCCGAACCAAATATATAATGAAACATATAAATAAGGAGGTGAACTCAGAGCCCATTCTAGATTATAGAGAAGTTATAAATCACTGCTGTGTATCCCGTTAATATGGCTGCTTAATAGTATGACTCTGCGCCAAGCCAAGTCAAAGGTTACAAGTGTAGGTTTAAGGGTTTCATTAATGGATTACAGGACTTAGAGCTTAAGAACAGATAGATCATCTGCTGGAGCAGTTGTTGTTAAGGCACATTACTACTGTTTGTATATGTTCCCTCATTCTCAACAACAACAACAACAACAACAACGACAACAACAATATGTGAGCATTAGCTCCCTGTTTAATACACCTCTACATTGCCTGATTACCGTCGGTAAATACAGAGTAATATTTTCATATGGTTCAATTATATTTTTATGTGAGCATTTTATTGAAAGTTCTCAAAGCTGATCTGTCCTGTGCTTTTCAGTTACTCAGTGTGCCTGAGTGAAACACTGGTTGACTTGTTACTGATATTTCGATAATCACAGCTCAGTAAGAATTGATGAAGAGAAGGCTGCCATCTTGTGGTGAGAGAGAGACTTGTAATGAATCATGTTGAATCATGAGACACATCCTGTCCCATTTAACATTAACAACATAGCATTTTATATCATCCTGTTCATGTGAAATGTTTTTAGGCCTGTGGTGCATTACAGGAATCTGAGTGAGGCTGGGTGTTTAGGAAACAAATCTATAATATCAACTGAGTATGAGTGCTTTGCTTTGACAGATTTACACTGTCCAAGATATGGAACTAGACCAAAATTGGTAACACCATCTATGAAAGTCATGTCTATAATGCATTATAAGCACATTCATAAGACATTATAATGTATTTATAAGGCTTCATAAAACTCTTTATAAATGTTTAGAAACATGCATGACAGCTTATGACAACAAGGTTTATAAATTATTATAAGTGGTGGACATACAACAACATTTTGAAACCAGCAGTCACAGCATATTAATGTTGTCTAAATCTTTTTTTCAGGTATTTATTATTCAGACAAAGAATATGGAAATTAAAAAAAGGACAATACATAAAATAAATACGTAGATAAAAGCGTTGAGCTTCTGTGTCCAACAGAAATGTCATTCAAAGAAATGTTGGATCTCTTCTAGTGTTCATTAAGTATACAGGTGCAATTGCCATAGTAACTACTGTATGAGGAAATGTGTTGCTGCGGTAACATGCTAATAATGAAGAAGGTTGTTGAAATGTCAAGTATTCATACATGTGCCCACACAACACAATATCTTTCCCAGTGAAGTTTCAGGCTGCATGTGTATTTATTCCATTTGACTGCTATGCAACATCTGGAGTTTGATATTAAGTTGAAATGGAGTAATGTGGATATGTGGAATATATAGATCTACAGTATTTTTTAGGTGAAGTTGCAGTTCCAGTAGAGGGAGCCAGAAGACTGGGTTTACTGTTGTTTACATCCAGCTTCACACCTCATTTATTTTAGCCACATCCTCCCAGAGTTGTCCAGATGTGTGGTCTAAAGACTGTTTTTGTAACTGGTCTGTATCTATGAGTGGTGTCCACATTGCTGAAACCACAGCAAACTTTGTAGCAGTTTTTACCAATGATAGTTTGAGGCAGATTTGAGGTTTACCTGTGTAGAGCTCTAAGAACCCATTTACACTTGGCATTAAAAAGTGTTTTGGGTGATCGGCTTGCAGTCAGACAGTGTACAGTTGTAAGTGCACACAAAATGCATTGAGGACGCATTGTGATCCGATCGGCCAAACCACCTCCGGAGGTGGTCTAGCATGCATTGTGACCACACTGAACACAAATGTAAATGCAAATGGGTTTTTAATCCACATACAACTACCAACACAGCCTCTAACAACGCACAGCCTGGACACAAAGAAAAGTCCTGTTAGAAAAACAAAAAAGAAATCACAGTGCTCCCCGGTGCGGTGTCTGTACTGAGGAGAGAGTGGACGGTGCTGGTGGACGGTGCACCTCAATAACGCTCCGAAACTGCATTTTAAATGATCCTTGGCAACATGTCCATCCGCCTGCGGTGCGCTGTAACACCGGTGTGCAGCGGCACAGCTCCTCGGTGCAGGTGCAGCAGGAAGAGATGGTAAAAAGAGCGACGTTCGGTTGCTGACAGAGCGATCGGATCTCATTGTGGAAACTGGAGATGCGATGCATATTAATACCAGGTGTAAATATAATCAGGTTAAATCATATCTAGATACAATCTGGTTACAAGACACATTTTAATGCCTGGTGTAAATGGAGTCTAAGTTGTATAATGTGAATACTCTGTGTTATGTAATACTAGAGGGTTACTGCATGATCTTCGTAGCAAGAAGTGATGCAGATCTCAGTACTTTATTATAGTCAGCAGCACTGTCAGCTGAGTTATTCCTCCCACACTTTGTGAGGTCATTAAGGCGCCCACACACTTAGCTGACCCTGCTGCAACGGATTGTGCTTTACCTCAGCCTCGTGGCTGACCTCACAGGAAATTGCAGCCACACACACATAAGAGCCATACGTTGCTGTTTTCAGTCACCCATCATGCTTGGGGCAGTGAGTAGGCTGGGATTAACATGAAGCTGTGGGTTATGATTCATCAATTACTGTGCTCCTCTAATGCAGTTCCACTGCTAAATCTCATTTGGTCCCAATATCTGCCAGTTCTGGGTTATTTTTCAGTCTGTGATATCTGTGTTTATCTGCAGTGCATTGCTCATTAGTAGATGAATGCAAGTAACGTCAAAGTCGGTGTGTGATAAAAAGGTTGAGGTTGTATAGAACTAAGCATGAACTAGAGCTGGCCCAATGAATAGGTGGATATATTGGCTGATATTAGCTTATTGCAGACTCAGTATATTGGTATCGGCATATACGTTGGCCGTTAAATAACAATACATTGTAGTGCAGAAATGCTAAAGATCGGCGGCCGATACTGGATCGGTCCCATCTCTAATTAATAGTGTACTCACGCAGTACTAGGGATTTCAAGGCACAATGTAATTTATAATACAATTGATGGCAGCTGTAATTCAACATGTCTTTTTCATCAAATGTTATTATCAGCTGTTATGCTGTTTTGTCAGCCGTTCAGTATTCCCTTTCATATCCATTTTTTTTAGTTTTTATTAATGTCACTCAGCATTAAGCAGATTCAGATTTTCTTTTTTCTCTGGGTTTTTAGTATGCTAGTGCTGCTTTCAGGAAGGTCCAGCTTGTGAGAGAGAGTTTTGACTGAAGTGAGAGTAAAACAAAGAGACGACGAACTGACACAGGACACATGAGGACCTTCAAAATACAACAGGAAACAGACTAAACAAAAATCCAGGACCATGATTATTTGATTAGATTATTTGTCTTGTGTTGGATGCTGTGATGGATTCTGTGTCGCTCTGTGCCAGACCACATTTCCCAACATGCCCTGACCTGACCCCATCTATAAACATTGTCACTATTGATCCAGATCTCTCAGATTCTGTACCACAACCACTTTGGCTTGCTCTGGTGGTCCATTTACCCTTACAAACACTTTTCCATTCCTTGTCCATGGTGCTTGAATTTCATTTAGCTTTCTGAGGATACGGCCATTCCTAGCTATTTCAGGAATTTTTCTTCGTCAGTTGCTCATTTACATACACTGACTCCAGCACCGTTAAATTTTTTGGACTGTCTCAACACCTCAACTTTATGCGTTCAATTTGCAAACTGAACAACAATCATGATCCCTTTGTTGCTCAGCTCATGGAAATCTTCCATTAGACCCATGAGGTTAACTAACTGTTTACCACTTTGCTGATCTCCTTTTCCCTTAATCTCTTCTAATTCTTCTGCCAGTTTTTGGGTTGTAATCAACATCTTTTTCAAGAAAGTCACAAAAAAGGAAAATGCATAAATCCATGTGACCCCAGGTCCTTAACAATGTCCTTGACAGAAAAAAAACCCAAGTGGCCAAAATTTCCACAAAGATGGAAGTAAAACATTACTGTTCCAGCAGCAGTGATTTAATTTTGAATTGATGATTTCTGGAGGATTGTAGATCCTAGATCTTTTAAAACCAGAGGACATGCTAGGAGCTCATGTAGATCCCCAAAACACTATTTCCTGCAGCTACATTTTATGCTGATTTTATGCTGTTTTGATGCATTCTCAGGAGAGAAGTTTCCAGTGTTGTCTCACTCCTGCTGTGTGTCAACGACCAGTCTCACAGTGTTGTTTCAGAGTTTACTGGTAAAAAAAAAAAAAAGAACTGCTGCAGTTTCTCACAAGTACTGACGTCGTTTGGAAACTTGGTATTTGTTTCCATGGAGATGCCATGAGAAAGGTGTCTGGATGACTTAGAGAAAGTTCAGACACAAATAGGGTGAATCAGAGCTTAAAGTGTTAACTTCATCTTGCAGTCATTAATTTTAATCCTCCTCTCACTGTTCCCTCAAATTGGTGTTAAACCTATGTGGAATTATCCACCCACCACCATACACTGTTACTCTGCTAAATTCTGATACTCTCTTGCTTTCAAAATTCACATTTTTTCCCCCAGTGGTGATGCTTCTGCTCTGCAAGTAAAGCAAAACCGATGTGTCAATATTGTGTGAAACAAAGGGCACACAAGTTAGTGAGAGGTGGGACCCAACCACCACTTATCTTAACACCATCCAGTGTTCTGCAATTATTTTGGGGAAAGAAATATAACTTTTACTTTAAATTTAACTCTTGCTTCGAGTTGCCTAAACCATCTTAAAAGTCTTCTCTCCCCCACACACTACATTACAACTGTACTGTATACAGAAAGGAATGAAAGAGCGACCATGTTAATTGATGACTTTCAGCAGAAATTCAGATCAAACTGTCAAACTAGGCAGTGCTGATCAAATATGAATCAAGATTCTGTTACTGTATTGCCCATTCCTCACCTAAAAGGTTTGGCTGCCATTTTTTTCCTTGTTTCTAAACAGACCAAGAGCCGACCTGCATGTGTCTCTCAGCGCGTTGCTCTGATTGATGTAGGTCTCTCCAATTGCGTCCAGAGGCCTTTTGGTCTGCGCTGTTGATAACGCCCCTTGGAAATCGAAAAATGAACTGAGAGGTCCCAGACTAATTTCACATTTGCCAATTAGTCTGGTGATGCCAGGCTAGTAAATTATATTTGTATCTCCAATAAGCTGATGCATCTTTCAATAGAGGTCAGACTTGCTCATGAGAGGGTTTCACAGTTTTGCTCAACGATTCTGGGGCACTGTACATAGAAAACTAACCACGTGCCTGCCCATGGGGTGACATGCCCTGTTAACAATGGTTCCAGAAACCTTGTGGATAATAAAAAGCAAATAATACCGCTCAGCAAGTAATGATAGTAATTAATTAATGTCAACAGTTTAAAGGGCAGCACTATTTTCGCTGTTGACTTTCATCGTAGAGAACAGAATTTTACCTAATGAACAATAGTGAACGTCCCCTTGACCCTGTTTGAAAATGTCACTGCCAATGTCGTTAGTGTATGTAATTTCCTATGCTGGGAACATGCTGCTCCTGTTAACCTTTTGCGTCATTCCTCAATATGCAAATTCCCATCTGGTGTGATTATCTCTGTGACTCTTTGTCAGTTTCCGAGACCTCTGGGAAAACAAATCATCGGTGCTTTCATCTGCAACCCAAAAAAGTTCCCAGCTACTTTGTTAACCTCTAAAAAATCTCAGTTAAACAACGCTACCGAACTGTATAATAATTCTAATTATGAAGTATCCCCAAAAATGATCCAAAGGACTTCCAGAGTATTTATCTAAACCATTAAACCTATGGTGTAACCATAAACATGGTGTCTAGTGTTTCATTGGGGTAAGCATCATATAGAGGAGCCTCATTAAAAGTGCATACAGAAATATGTGATACTGTCATACGATTTTGAAAAAGAAATCTAAAAGCAACTTTAAGAGGATAGTCAATTTAAACATTACATGGAGTTGAATCAATACTTCTGAAAATCTGAACATTATAACCTTCATGAATATAGGATTTATTGCCGTACTGTTGTATTAGACTGTTTTAGCTATGTGTGTCTAATAAACTGGGAGCTGAGTGCATATGACAAATATAACATAATGGCATTTACAAAACTGCCATTGTTGTCAAAGGATTGGTCATCCAGACTTGCAGTAGTACACTGTTGATGTTTTCAGGTCAGGAGACTTTATTCTAAAGTGATCTTTTGCCATAGGACCCAGGCTCTTCTAATTATAGTCATGCTGACAGCAAGAAATTACACTCAGCAACTGCAGAGCTTCAATTTATTCAAAATGCTGCTGCCAGGATCTCGACAAAGACAAAAATGAGAGACCACATAGCACCCATTCTATTTTAGTTACCGTATAGTGATTTCTTGTGTCAGCTCGAATTTATTTGAAAGCTATTTTTGAATGATCTGATTTTAAATTATTATCTGATTCTAAAGATTTTATTGGATTAGTCCCTTCAAAGATTTGTGACTGCCTGTGATTTTACACTTCAGCTCTTCTTCTGATTGTACCGCTCACTAAAAGTAAAACACATCTAAGAAACACACTACCTGGGGATCATAGGGAGGCGCAATAAAATTACATTCATGCAATACAATTAATGCACAGCTAACCTTTTGCTTAATTAGGAAATTGTCTCCAAGACAAGACAAACTGCTGGATTAGATAGAACGATTAATCAATTGTGAAGACTTGTTTCTTTTCTCTGTGGTATATAATTTTAAATGTAATATCTTTGGAGTAATGGTTGGATAGAATAAGATATCTTGATCATGTTGGACTAAGGGAAACTGTGGTTGGCGGTCTTTACTATTTTATGATGTTTTACAGACCATGAATAAAGAATAAATAAGAATAAATCAAATTATATATATATATATATATATATACACACACACACTTATTAATCAGGACTTGGATAGACACATCAAGAAGTAGGAGGAACATGAGTTGTGAAATTGTATAAGGACGTTGTTTTTGCCAATTAAATTTTAAGGACTGCATTTTTACAGTAATTTTGTGTAATCAGAGTGGCTGTATGACACAATTAACTGAAGGCAGGGATGAAAGAATAATCTCTTTCCATACAGATAGTGGGTTTCCATGGCTACAGCCCAGTTGCGGAGCAAGACTTTCTGCTTGCAGTTTATAAAAATGGAGACACTTGAATTCTGTGATAAATAACCCATTATCTTCTTTTCAAATTGGCTGCTCTTTGACTGTGTCTGGGATTATTTTCCCATCTTGCTATATTTCATTTCCTGTTTTCACTTTCTCTCTGTACTGTGCTGCTCGAGGCTGGTCATGACTTTCTCTGTGTTTCCAGCTGGCGAGTACAAAGTCAGGGGCATTTGTCTCAGGTACATTGAAGCGGAGACCTAAGATCCAGGTTGTTGATGAAGGTCTTTCTTTAAGTGGTTTTCTCCCAGACAAATCCAGAAAGGTCTTCTGGTCAAGGCTCAAATGTAGGTCTGCATACGTTACCTGTTTAATGTAGCCAAAGCGTTACACTGTTACTGATTTTAGCTGCAGTGAGGATGAACAAAAAGGACAGGGTGAAGAAGAGAGGATTGCATGACAAAAATATATATCACGTTTTACTACAACTGTGCATTGAAACCTACAGAATTTATGTTGCCAGTGAAGGTGGCCTCTGGTTTGTGAAATTGCAGTGAAGCATTGTTATTGCCAAATGCTCCACAGCCGGGAAACATGGAAGAAGGTGAGGGAAGGAGAGTAAAGGGGAGATAAAACACGAGGAGGATGAGTAGGGGGGGTGCAGAGGGATATTGGGCACCTGTAACCAAAATGACTACATTTTATTGTTTCTGACACGCGCCATCCGCAGCGGTGATTGGAATGGAAGCGAGGGAGAGAGAGGGGTGATGGAGGGGAATGGTGGAAAAACAATGACAAATGAGACGGCAAGGTTAAAAGAAAAACATGGAAGAAAACAAGGAGAGAGAAGTGATGGAAAATTATTAGATTCTGCTTGAACCTTTCAGGACCAGTGTGTAGGATTTAGGGGAATACAGTATTCAGAATTATGTTTTTATTAGTGTGTTTCTTAGTTTCAGGTGATTATACACTAAGAATCATATCTACATAGAGAGCAGGTCCTCTTCCACGGAGCCCGCCATGTTTTATAGTAAGAACGGACAAACCAAACATGGTGCTGGCTGGTATTACCAAGAATTTGTATCACTGTATATTTTAAGATTCTGGCAGTTTCACAGTATATTACTGTATTTTTGTTTTTTGCATGACTGGGTCTTATTATAGGTTTATAGTTGCTTATTTGTCAGGAGTAGATAGAATATACAGTACAAAACCTGTATCGAAATCTGGAAAAACATGCAGTTCGGCAGTATACTTTTGTAATTAATGTTCCAAATTCTTTGTGTCACAAATTTTCATGTGCCATGGCGTTTTGCACTGTTAAATAGAGTTAGTTCTGGGTTATTAATTGTTGAGTTAAAAAACAGTACAGAAGGGTATTGCAGGCAGTGCTGGGGAGGGTGACCCGGTCACACCGGTCTCGTCTGTGGTATCAGTGGCGGTGCTAAGCTAAACCCATGAGCTAACTGCTAAAGGAGGGGCAAAGTTGCAGATTTTCAACCAGCTGACATGAATGGTTAGTAGTAGTAGTTTTTACGTACAAGGAATTTGTCTTGGTGATACGGTGCATAACAAGAACAACACAAAAACAAAAAGTATACATAAACAAATAAAAGACAACAACAAAAAAGCAAAGAGCATATGTACAAGTGAAAAAGAAAGCTCCAAAGACATGTGGTGTGATTAACTCTGAGTATAAATAATATTAGGTATATAACAGTAGGTATATGTAAACAGTACGTTCTGTATGAGAGCTGCATAATTTAGAGAATATTATTGTAATATATATTATTATGATTATGCTTGACTCTATACAGAAACCTATATATTCTTATACAACCAGTTTGTATTGGCAGTCTCTGTGGCACAGGGACTTCATCTCTATCATTGGTTACACAGGTAATACTTAGTAGGATATATTTGGCCTCTTCTGGGGTTTGTTGATGACAAAAACAATTAAACAATGTCAGTGTTTTCCTCTTTAATGTATTGTCCCTATGGATAAAGGGGGATATTATAGAATTCAGTCATTTCTCCTTACAGCTGTGTGGAAATATATATTTTAAATATTTTAAAATATTATAGTATTTACCCATAGCAGTATTAAGTTTGGCAGCTATTTTAGATTTAGTCTTAGTCTTTAGACAAAAATGCTCATTAATTTTAGTCACATTTTAGTCATTTTTATCCTTCATAGTTTTAGTCTAGCTTTAGTCGACAATGACTCAAAACGTTTTAGTCCAAATTTGGTCGATGAACAATCGTTACATTTTAGTCAACTTTTAGTCATTACTTTTAGTCAAAACATTTTCTCTCTTTAAACTAATCTAATTAGGCTAATATAGTTATCGGAAATTGTTGGTTGTTGGTTTTTCTACATTATCATAACTTAAAATCATTCAATGTGGCCTTTAACATAAATAAAACATCATACAACTGATCAATCATCAACCTTTTTATTCATCTATAAAGATTCAAAACTAGATGTCAATTTATAATTTGCATGTTTGTTTTGATGTTAACAATGCAGCTTAATTAAATGAAAATAGGCTATATATTTTTTATGTGTAAAAAGTAGCGTTTGGTCTCATTATGTGCATATGGAATATTATGCCCCCAAAAAGTTAGATATGGCCCTGCTAGCCAGTGAGTAAGTTTGTGGACCTGCAGAAGAGACGCACCTGTGAGGAGGAGAAGTGCAGCATGTTGTCAAGGATATAATGTGATGGAGAGAGAAGTAATTTCCTATAGGAGATGAACACACAAAGTTCAAATCACACCGCCAATGCAGCGAGTCTATGTCATCAAGTGCGTCAAGTGCCGTCGCTACCACCAATAGGAAGCGTCACGCTGCAGCACGTCAACTCTGCTCACTGTTTCTGCTCCAGACTGTTCCATTGCTCCCTGACATATTTCATCTAACAGCTCACTGTTTCTGCTCCAGACTTTTCCATTACATTCTGACATATTTCATCTAACAGCTCAATGTTTCTGCTCCGGACTGTTCTATTCCTGAATATATCAAACTGATCCGCTGTCAAAAAATACCCAAAATGACAGTTGTTTTGTTTTGTGGACTCAACCAGCGCATGTAAGCGGAGTAGAGTGGAGAGAATAAACACTCCTTGTTCACAGACAGTGTTGGGTAGCGTTACTTTTAAAAGTAACTTGTTACATTACAAGATTACTGCCATTAATAAGTAATGTTACGTTACAGCGTTACTTACTGCGAAAAGTAACTCGTTAGAATACTTTTTCATTACAATAATGAAAACAGGGCGCACAGCCCACTGTATGTCTACTTTTGCATGTACCGTATTATAGCCTAGTCTACAGCCCATAATGTGTAACTCTGCGGGCTAATAACTCGGGCTGACATCTTCTGTTCGGTTGGTCGATTGTTTGGTCGATATGCTCTGGTCCGACCAAAATCTCACTGGTCGGACAATCGCTGGTGTTACTTTCATAAGGCTGCCTGTCTCCATCACATACAGTCTATGGAAAGTACAAACTTTGCACAGATACAAGTCAGTATATTCCAGGTCAGACATGTTGGGGGACATAAACATAAGAAAAACAGATTTTTGAGTGGAGGGGGAGTTTAAATACTCCATGTAGAATCAGCAGTATTCAGACTTATCATTAACATTTAAAAATCTGACATTTGAGCCATGTTTTCTCCTGTTGCATCACAGTCCACACACCAACTTAATTAACTCAACCTCTGACACCCACCAATATCAATGCTACTACAGTGTGTTTAAATGCCAAAATGAGATACAGCGATGCTTCATGCAGTACAGCTTGACTGTAATTCTCCTCGCTGGCTGAGAGGTCTGTAATGTGGTTATAAAATCAAGGTTTAACTCATTTGCACTGAGGAGCTAATAGCACTCGAACATCAGTGAGGACACCAACAATGGCTTGTATTAATCATTTGACCATTTGCAATCAGGCTACCCTGCGCAAGCTTAGCACTTAATCAAGTTCATTAATAAAAACAACCCTTTCTTAATAGGATAATACCAGATCTATATATTCATTTGATGAATTATGCATAAGAGCTGGAATTGTTTAGGGGAGGATTTTAATTGTTGTGACTGTTAATTTTCATAGTTATCTAAACTGCACCAATTGGTGTAGGTTAGGAGGGGTAAAAAAGCTTATTTTCATTGTTGATTAATCAGTCTATTATTTTCTCGATAAGTTGTTAGAGCTATAAAATGTCAGAAAATAGTGAATTGTTTTGTCCACTACTCAAAGATATTCAGTTTACTGTCATGGAGGAGGAAAGAAATCAGAAAATATTCACATTTAAGAAGCTGGAATCAGAGAATTTTTTCTTAGAAATTGACTCAAACTGATTAATCGATGAGCAAAATAGTTGGCAATTAATTTAATAGTTGATAACTGATTGATTAATCGATTAATCTTTGCAGTAATTACTACTACTACAACACACACACACACACACGCGCACATGCACACGCACACACACACACGCCTCCCTGTTTGTGTTCATATGTTCATGTAACCATCTGTGTGAGCAGATATTGATCTTTCTTTAAAACGCAGTCAGATAGGGGTGCAAAACTGGCTTAAAACCACTAATTACATCAGCGCTGAAAATAAATCATTGATCAATGGCATTATGGGAAATTAAACTGCCCCCCAAAGCTGGATCAAAGTGAATGAAGTGGCTTAGCAGGGGTTTCACTGGGGCTCTGCAGACGGGAGTCAGGATTATCACCCCTGGACACACACACATACACACCTCATTAAGACGATACAGTAGTATGTTACAGGACTTATATGATGCACACATACATGATGTTGTTCACAGTGGCATACAAAACCATATCTGCCAACTTGAGCCTCATCAGTCAATACCAAACTATTCAAACCCTTAACTTTGTGTGTTTCACCTGCTCTGTTATAACAATTATTACAACAAAATGTTCTACACAAAAATAACCGTTTTATAAAGCAGTCCTGGCCTAATGTGAGCGGGCCTCATGTCCAGGACCTGTGGAGGGGTCCACTGGGGGAATGAATAAAAGAAAGGGGCCCCTGCTGGTTCATCTGGCCATCTATTGGTGCCCCGAGACCGCCGTAATCTGTTTCCCCCGTCCCACCAGCCCCACCACTGGCCCCTTAGGGCTCCCGGCCTGCTGCTAGGGGACCCCTTCATGTGTAATTAACAGTTCCCAAGCTGCAACACACACACACACACGCACACACACACACACACACACACACAAACATACAAAAGAAAATTGTGGTGCTTTTCAGAGCAGTGATTATGTTTACATAGCCGACAATTTTTCCGATATTAATTCAATTAAGACAATTAAGTAAATTTGCCATGTACTGAGTTTGTTCTGATCATTACTGACGCCCTAATTTAGTCACATTATTAAAGGACATTTGATTCACGTATACACCTTAATCCAGCTACTACAGTAACAACATGACGATGTATACTGGAGGGAAACAGTGATGCTTTAATGCAATATGGAGGGGGAATCTTGGGTCTGTTCACGAGTAGGAACGGGAATCAAGAATCGGTTCCAAATTGTCCGAAGCATTGGAATCGTATGCCTCCGAGCATTGCAAAACAATGACGTCAAACTCATGCGTCTACGCTACTGGAAAGTTGCAACAAGAAGGAGTCGTGGCGGAGAGGAAGAAACCAAAGCGCGGCTTAATTTCACGAAGAAAGACGATAACAGCGCTACTTGTAATGTCTGTAAAATTATCAGTTCAAGTAAGGAAACACCAACAATATGCTGAC